>JAQGBD010002257.1:0-10720 GCA_034698165.1 Punctoribates punctum
AACTTTCGCCGAATATTTTCTCCCCTTCTTTCAGGTATTCAATGATAAACTCTCTGACATACAACTGATCATGGTCATTGTGGTAAAAAAGACTCGCGAAGTCTAATCCTCTGTAATAATATTGAGACAATTCCATGTCTCCAACTATGACCTGGGTGTTTTCGTGAACCATTAGATTCGCAAAACGGAAGTCGTTGTGGGAGAAGACGAGCGGAGAGTTGAAACTCGGGATCAGATCTAAAACCCATTTGACTTCAGACCTCAAATCGCATTTCAATAGTGTTTTGCAGTCGTATTCTTCGGCGGCTTTCAAATATCGTTCGGAGTTTTCGCCAATTCTTCGGACAGAACTCATGAAAAATGTTTTCATTAAATCGTAATTCTTTACGATCGTGACTTTTAGTGCATGGAATCTAGCAAGTTTTCTTGCCAATTTTCCTAACAGAACCGAATCATTGAAATCGTTTTCATCGAAATGTCGGTGCTGGGTTAATTTTCAAATTACTCTCATTATTGTAGTTCTGATTGATATTTTTACCGGGTAATATTTCTGAATCTGTCCCTCTTTGAAAAGCCCATAAATTCGGGGTTCAATACCTCTCTCTGAAGCCAAGAGTGAGGTCACGGTTTCGTCTAATCGGCTATTAATAGGATCGTAACCCATAGAGAGGTCCCATTGAATGCCATAGAATCTGATGACAATATCTGGCGCTACCTTTTCGTGAGTCTATTCCCCTTTGCCCACAAATTTGCAGTGATAGGTCTTATTGGACATACCGCCGGTGAGTCTCTTGATATCAATATCTTGAACAGTGATTTGAGACCAAATGCCGCCCAAAAACTGCTGACAAAGAGTCAGACATTTTTGTTCCAGGTCTTCGACATCACTTCCTTTGACTTTCCCTGCTACATGAGAGACAAAAGCATCAATACTCGCGATGTTATCGCCGGTCTCTTCTCGAGACATTATCCTGGTTAAATATAATATTAAATTATATCAAATAAATGGCTATTAATTAGGTTATACTGAGCTCAAGGAATAACAGATGTTTCGCGAAAATAATTAAGGTTTGGATTATATACGGATGTAATTGAATTGAATTCAGTGATCAGAGCCCTTCCCCACCGCTCTCTATATTATTTCCTAATTTAAATTATTTAATTATCATTATCTATAGCCTTCCCTACAGTGCTGTGATTAATGCCAAGTTTCTGATACCTCGCACTCTAATGTAACAAACACTGCAATGAACAATCTTGGTCATTTAAAACATCGGTGATTCAATTTGTCAGTAAATGTTGAGTCAAAAGATAAAGAAATAAGATAACATATAGGCCCTTGTTAATTTTTAATTTATTTATTGGAGAAAGAATTTGATAAATCTTTTGATTAAATCAATTAATAATTTTAGTGAAAAATAATTCACTGAAATAACAACTTTTTTGTGTTCATATACTTTTCCATTGAGCCCTCGGAAATATTCTGAAACAAGCAAGATGAATAAAAATAGAATGTTATCAGTTGCTTAATGACTTACCATGCTTGTCTTCTCGTCAATTGGCATTTGCCAGATATCGTTGTGAAGCAACTGATTGGCCACAAATAAGCTGTAAATAACGGAAAACTCCTTCATTTCCTTCAGGATGTGGTCAACACTATTGACCGCTTTTTCTGAATAAATTTTTCCGAGGATTTTCTGCCCTTCTTTGAGATATTCGGTGATGAACTCTCTGATAAACAACTGATCATGGTCAGTGGTGTAAAAGAGAGAAGCAAAGTCCATTCCTCTATAGTAATAGCCGGAGACTTCAAAGTCACTCAGTATTACCTCATTGTTGTCGTCGATCATTATATTCGCAAATCTGAAGTCGTTGTGGGAGAAGACGAGCGGAGAGTTAAATCTCGGGATCAGATCTAAAAGCCATTTGACTTCAGAATTCATATCGCATTTCAATAGTGTTTTGCAGTCGTATTCCTCGAAGGCTTTGACATATCTTTCAGAGTTTTCACCAACTCTTCTGACAGAACTAATCAGAGATGTTTTGACGAAATCCTTTTTCTTAGCACTTGGTAGTCCCAGAGCGTGGAATTTCGCCATTTTTATGGCCAAATCCCGTGAAAGAGTCTTATCTTTGAAGTCGTTCAAATTGAAGTGTCGGTGCTTAGTTCAAATAAAATATTACCAAGATTGAAATATTCAAAAATTAGTTTACCGAATAGTATTTCAGAATCTGTCCCTCTTTGAACAGCCCGTAAATTCGGGGTCCAATACCTTTTTTCGAAGCAAACATTGCGACAAATGCTTCATCTAATCGGTTATTGATAGGATCGCCACCCATAGAGAAGTCCCATTCAGGGCCATAGAATTTTATGACCACTTCCAACGGAACCTCTCTATACTCCTTTCCCTCCTTACCGACAACTTTGCAAACATATGTCTTATTAGACATACCGCCGGTCAGTCTCTTGATTTCAATGTCTTTAACAGTGATTTGAGACCAAATGCCGCCCAAATACTGGTGACAAAGAGTCAGACATTTTTGTTCCAGGTCGTCGTCATCACTGCCTTTGACTTTCCCAACAAAATGAGATTCAAAATCAGTAGAGCTGCCGGTATTGTCGTCCTTCCCTTCCACTGACATTATCAACGCGGAGGTCAATTCCAAATTGAAAGTAATTTGACTATGATTTGATTCAAATCCAGATATCTTATGCTGTGCTCAAAGAATAACAGATGTTTTATTACATTCTTTAAAATTATATACGAATGTAATTCAATAATGAGAGCCATTCCCCACTACTCCTCATATTTTTACATACAATTAATTAATTTAAATTTTTTTTTATTACAATAAACAAAATTTAATCAAGGCTATTTTGGTTAAATACAAAGCAATTCAACAACAAAAGTAATAATGAATTGAAATATTTTGAAACCTGGAGCCTATTATTAGAGATTTATTACATTATTTCAAATAATTTTTGAATCAATTAACAACTTTTTGGTCTTCAGATACTTTTCCACACAACTGTTTGCCACAGACTATTGAAGAAGAAAAATTAACTTTGATAATAATTTAATGGAAATATTAACTAACCATGCATATCTTAGGGCTTATTGGCATTTGGAATATGTCGTTGTGAAGAAATCCATTGCTATTATATAAGTGATATACCATTGAAAACACTTTCGTTTCCTTCAGGATATGTTCGACACTATTGACGCCGTTTTGTGAATAACTTTCACCAAATGTTTTCTCCCCTTCTTTGAGGTATTCGGTGATAAACTCTCTGACATATAATTGATCATGGTCATCATTGATCAAAAGACTAGCAAAGTCTAACCCTCTATAGTAATAGCCCGACATTTCTAGATCACTTAGAATAACCTGGTTACTCTCATCGACCATTAAATTTGCAAATCTGAAGTCGTTGTGGGCGAACACAAAGGGAGAGTTCAAACTTTGGATCAGATCTAAAACCCATTTGACTTCAGAACTCCAATCAAATTCTTGTAGTGTTTTGCAGTCGTATTCCTCGAAGTCTTGTTTTAACTTTTCTGATTCATCGCTCAATTTTCTAACGGAACTCATCAGAAAGGTTTCAATGAAATCTTGAGACCTGACTGTTGGGGCTTTTATTGCATGGAATCTTACAAGTTTACCTGCCAGTTGCCTTGATAAATCAAGATCTTTTAAGTCCTTTTCATTAAAATGTCGGCTCTAGATAATTTTGAGAATGACCCTCAGTATTGTTTATTTCAAAACCCATTTGATTATGAATGTTTTACCTTGTAGAATTTTTGTATTTGTCCCTCAGTGAACACGCCATAGATGTGGGGCCCAATACCTTTTTCTGAAGCCAAGAGCACTGCCACGACTTCATCAAGTCGACTACCATTAGGATTGTAGCCCAGAGTCCAGTCCAATGTAGTCCCATAAAATCTGAGCACAACCTCTTTGGGACCATTTGTTTCACCCATTTCCACAATTTTTATGGCTTTGCAGTGATAGGTCTTATTGGACATACCACCGGTCAGTCTCTTGATTTCAATGTCTTTAACAGTTATTTGAGACCAAATACCGCCCAAAAACTGTTGACAAAGAGTCAGACATTTTTGGTCCAGGTCTTCGACATCACTTCCTTTGACTTTTCCAACTAAAAGTGATTCAAAACTATTAGTACTGTTGGTGTTATCACTCCTCTCTTCCACAGACATTACAAACACCGGGGTCAACTCAATATGTTTGATATTCGGCTTTAATTTGATTTAGTTTTCAGATATTTTATGCTGAGCTCAAAGAATAGCAGATGTTTTGCAACAGTTATTCTGTTTTAGTTTATATACGAATGTAATTCAATAATCAAAGCCCTCCCCCACTAGTCCTGATATTTTTATCAAGTACAAATTATTTTATCATAAAATACCTAATTCCTCACTTTTAAACTAGCCCAATTATCATAATTTTTTTCTTACCTAGGTCTATTATTAATAAATGCAACATTTTTTTCGATAAATAAAATTATTTTCAAGAGTTGAGTGATTTTAGTTCAGAATATAAATGAATTTTTTCATTCAGTTATAGAAATAACAGATTTTTATTGTAATAAATATTTTGGTTAAATATCGAAAAGATTAACATATATTAAAATATAGTAAAGCAGAAGTAATCAAGGCAAAATTAATTTGATAAAAAACAATCAATTACTAACAGACTCTCAATTTAAACTTGCTATATTTTTTATACCTGGAGCCAAGCGGTATACGAATTTGAATTAATTGTTTCAAATATGTTTCGACTCAATGAATGACTTTTTAGTCTTCAGATATTTTTCCAGTAAATGGTTTGCCATACTCTGAAAAAAAGATCATTATTTTAATATAGAATAATTAACCACTTAACTGACCATGGCAGTCTCAGTATCGAACGGCAATTGAAACTCATCCCGGTGCAGAAAAAAGAAAATAACTATCAAACCATAGGCCAGAAAAAAGCCTCTCATTTCCTTCAGGATATGTTCGACACTATTGACGTCATTTTCGGAATAATTTTTGCCGAATAGTTCCGACCCTTCTTTCAGATATTCTGTGATAAACTCTCTGTAGGCCAGTTCATCTTGGTCAGTGTTGTAAAAGAGAGTCGCAAAGTCGTATCCCCTATAATAATATTTAGTAATTTGAATGTCACCAACGATAACTTGGTTGTTTTCGTCGACCATTATATTCGGATGTCTGAAATCGTTGTGGCAGAAGACGACGGGAGAGTTCAAACTCGGGATCAGATCTAAAACCCATTTGACTTCAGAACTCATATCAAATTCTTGTAGAGCTTTGCAGTTGTATTCCTCGAAGACTTTAATGAATTTTTCCGATTCTTCTTCCATTCTTCTGCGGGAACTGATAAGGAATGTCGTCATGTCATCATTGCTTTTGGCTGTGGGGGCTCTTATTGCGTGAAATCTAGCAAGTTTATTTGCCAACTGCCTTAATAAATACGGATTTTTGTGATCGTTTTCATTGAAATGTCGGCTCTGATTGAATTCAAATTAATTATTAATTTTGCAAATTTTGAAAAATTGTTTACCGGGTAATATTTCTGAATTTGTCCCTCAGTAAACAATCCGAAGATTTTTGGTCCAATTCCTTCTTCTGAAGCCAAAAGGGATGCCACCACTTCCTCGACTCGACTGTCATCAGTGTTGTAACCCAAAGAGCAGTCAAATTTGATGCCATAGAATCTGAGCACAACCTCATTGAGTTCGTTAACCCCGTCCTTTGCTTTATTGTTTACAACTTTGCAGTGATATATCTTATTAGACATACCACCGGTCAGTCTCTTGATTTCAATGTCTTTAACAGTTATTTGAGACCAAATCCCACCCAAAAACTGTTGACAAAGAGTCAGACATTTCTGTTCCAAGTCTTCGACATCACTTCCTTTGACTTTTCCAACTAAATATGATTCATACCCATCAGAAATCTCGGTTATGTCGCTCTTTTCTTCCAAAGACATTATTGACGCCGAGGTCAATCCTAAACTGAAAGTAATTTGGCTTTAATTTGGTTCAAAGTTTAAATATCTTATACTGTGCTCAGAGAATAACAGATGTTTTGCGACACTAATTAAGTTTCTGATTATATACGGATGTAATTCAATAATTCATTAATGAAAGCCCTCCTCCACTACTCCTAATTTTATTTCAATTCTTATCTTTTTCAAATTTTAATAGATGGTCCACCGGGGACATTTTGTCTGAGAATTGATAAATTTTGACACATTTTTTGAACACTTTTTCAATAAAAAGATATTTTTTGTTTTGTTTCACAAACTTTATTAATTCAAAATATATTTCAGTTAAAACGAAAATTTAAATTAAATAATAATAAAACAAATTTAACCAGGTGAAATTTAGTTAAATAAAAAGCCAATTCATCACAAAAGTAGTATTAAATTAAACTTCGATATGTTTTGAGACTTCATTTCAAATGATTCAATGGACAACTTTTTGATCTTCAGATATTCTTGGATAAAATTGTTGGCCACAGACTAAGGAAAAATTAATGAATTTTAATACAATGTATTTGAGAAAGCTATGTACTGACCATGGCATTTTTCGGACTGATTGGGATTTCGAATACATCGTTGTGGAGAATAAAAGTGCAGACATAGAGTGGGTATAGCATCGAAAACCCCTTCATTTCCTTCAGGATATGTTCGACACTATTGACAGCGTTTTGTGAATAACTTTCGCCGAATATTTTCTCCCCTTCTTTGAGGTATTCGGTGATTAACTCTCTGACATACCATTGACCATGGTCAACATAATAGAAAAGGGAAGCAAAATCGAAACCTCTGTAATAGTATTGACACAATTCTATGTCTCCAACTATAACCTGATTGTTGTCGTCAACCATTATATTCGCAAAACGAAAGTCGTTGTGGGAGAAGACGAGAGGAGAGTTCAAACTCGGGATCAGATCCAAAAGCCAATTGACTTCAGAACTCAAATCGCATTCCAATAGTGTTTTGCAGTCGTATTCCTCGAAGAGTTTATTGAATTTTTTCGACTCATCGCTCAATCTTCTGACTGAACTCATCAAAAGTGTTCGGATGAATTCACTGCTCTTAACTATCGGTGGTCTAAGTGCGTGAAATCTGGCAAGTTTTCGTGCCAACTGACCCAATAGATCCAGGTCACTTAAATCTTTCTCATTGAAATGTCGGCTCTAAATATAAATGAAAATGACTGGGTATAAAAAAAATTAATCTTTGAATTGTTTACCGGATAATATTTCTGAACCTGGCCTTCAGGAAACACTCCATAAATTTGAGCCCCGATACATTCTTTGGCTGCCAAGAGCACTGACACGATCTCATCGATTCGACTGCCGTCAGGATTGTAACCCACAGTCCAATCAATTTTGTTAGCATAGAATCTGAGCACAACCTCATTGTGTTCCTTCAGCTCATCCTTTACCACATAGTTTGCAACTTTGCAGTGATAGGTCTTATTAGACATACCACCGGCCAGTCTCCTGATTTCAATGTCTTTAACAGTAATTTGAGACCAAATCCCACCCAAAAACCGCTGGCAAAGTGTCAGACATTTTTGTTCCAGGTCTTCGGCATCACTTCCTTTGACTCTTCCAATAAAATGTTTGTCAAAACCAGAATTCTCGGTATTGTCTCTCTTCTCATTCACACTCATTATTTGAGCCAAGATTAAACTTTTCTTGTAAACTCAAAAATTAGATTATTTTGAATACTTGACTATAATTTGTTTCTCATTAACTTATGTAATGATTAATTAATAACAGATGTTTTGCGCCACTAATTAAGTTTCAGTTTATTAATTAATGAAAGCCTTTCCCCATCACTATTATTCAGTTAAGTGGAATTGTGTCAGAACTCTTGGGTCTGATTAAGAAGTGATCTAAATTGAGACAATTTTTTGATTAATTTTGAATAAAAAGATATTTTCATCGTTTTATCGCTATTTTTATTGATTGAAAATGTATTTTAGAAAAAAATAACATTTAAATAAGTTTAAATAATTAATCAAGGCCAATTTATTTAAATAGCAAGCAATTGAATAACAAAAATTCCAATAAATTTATTGTTGGGAAACCTGAAGCCTATGATTAGAGTTTTATTACATTAATTCAAATAAATTTTGATTCAATTAAAAACTTTTTTGTCTTCAAATACTTTTCCACAAAACTGTTGGCAAACGCCTAATGAAAAGGATTTTAATATAGAATTTATTGCATATAAGGTATAAACTGACCATGTATATATTAGGGCTAACTGGCAGTTGGAATACATCGTTGTGAAGAAAGACCGTGCTGATATAGAAGTCGCATACCATCGAAAACACTTTCATTTCCTTCAGGATATGTTCCACACTATTGACGCCATTTTTGGAATAACTTTCACCGAATATTTTCTCTCCTTCTTTGATGTATTCGGGAATAAATTCTCTGACAACCAATCCATCATGGTCAGTGTTGATAAAGAGGCTGGCAAGGTCGAATCCTTTAAAATAGCATTGAGACAGTTCCATGTCTCCAATTATAACCTGATTGTTGTCGTCGACCATTATATTCGCGAAACGGAAGTCGTTGTGGGAGAAGACGAGGGGAGAGTTCAAAATCGGGATCAAATCTAAAACCCATTTGACTTCAGAACTCAAATCAAATTCTTGTAGTGTTTTGCAGTCGTATTCCTCGAAGAGTTTATTGAATTTTTCCGACTCATCGCTCAATTTTCTGACTGAACTCATCAGAAATGTTTTCATAAAATCATTGACTTTAATAATCGGGGCTCTTATTGCATGGAATTTTGCAAGTTTAACTGCCAGTTGTCTTGATAAATCACGATCTTTCAAGTCCGCTTCATTAAAATGTCGGCTCTACATAATTTTGAGAATTACCCTCAGTATTGTTTATTTCAAAACCCATTTGATTATAAATGTTATGTTTACCGGGTAGAATTTTTGGATTTGTCCCTGAGCAAACACGCCATAGATGTGGGGCCCAATACCTTTTTCTGAAGCCACGAGCACTGCCACGACTTCATCAAGTCGACTGCCATTAGGATTGTAGCCCAGAGTCCAGTCCAATGGAGTCCCATAAAATCTGAACACTACCTCTTCGGGAACATTTGTTTCATCCATTTCCACATTTTTGATGGCTTTGCAGTGATAGGTCTTATTAGACATACCGCCAGTCAGTCTTCTGATTTCGATGTCGTTTAGAGAGATTTGAGACCAAATCCCACCCAAAAACTGCTGACAAAGAGTCAGACATTTTTGTTGTAAGTCTTCGACATCGTCTCCTTTAACTTGCTTTGCAAGAATTGATTCTAAACCTGCTAAGTTATCAGCAGGATCATCTTCATTCAGGCCTTTGTCACTCGAATCTTCCACAGACATTATAAACGCCTAGGTCAACTCTAATATGTCTGATACTCGGCTTTAATTTGATTAACAGATGTTTTGCAACACTTATTCAGTTTTAGTTTATATATGGATGTAATTCAATAATCAAAGTCCTCCCCCACTATTCCTGATATTTTTACCTAGTATAAATTATTTAATACCTCTCTTTTAAACAAGCCCAATATTGTAATTATTTTACCTAGGTCTTATATTGTTAATAAAGGTAATATTTTTTTGTGATTTTCAAGAATTTAATGATTTTAGTCCAGAATATAAATGAATTCTTTTACACAGTTATAGAAATAACTCATTTTTATTGTCAATAAATATTTTGTTTAAATATCCAAGAGATTAACATATATTAAAACAGAAGTAAGCAAGGCAAATTAAATTTAATAAAAACCTTCCAATTACTAAGTGACCCTTAAATTAAACTTGTTATGTTTTTATACCTGGAGCCAAGTGATATACGGGTTTGAATTAATTATTTCAAATTAGTTTCGACTCAATGAATGACTTTTTAGTCTTCAGATAAATTTCCAGACAATTGTTTGCCAGACTCTGAATGAAAAGATTATTATTTAAATATGGAATAATTAATCAAGAAACTGACCATGGCTGTCTCAGTGTCGAACGGCAATTGAAACCTATCCTTGTGAAGAAAAAAAGACATAATCATCAAACCAAAACAAAGAGAAAACACTCTCATTTCCTTCAGGATATGTTCGACACTATTGACGCCATTTTCTGAAAAATTTTTGCCGAATAGTTCCGACCCTTCTTTCAGATATTCTGTGATAAACTCTCTGACTGATAATTCATCATGGTCAGTGCTGTAGAAGAGAGTAGCAAAGTCGTATCCTCTATAAGAATACCCAGTAGTTTGAATGTCACCCAGGATAACTTGGTTGTTGTCGTCGACCATTATATTGGGATATCTGAAGTCATTGTGGGAGAAGACGACGGGAGAGTTCAAACTCGGGATCAGATCTAAAACCCAATTGATTTCAGAACTCAAATCAAATTCTTGTAGAGCTTTGCAGTTGAATTCCTCGAAGATTTTGATGAATTTTTCCGATTCTTCTTCCATTCTTCTGCCGCAACTGATAAGGTATGTCTTCGCGTGATTTCGTTGCTCATAGTTCTTAACTGTTGGCGCTCTTATTGCGTGAAATCTAGCAAGTTTATTTGCCAATTGCCGTAATAAATACGGATTTTTGTGATCGTTTTCATTGAAATGTCGGCTCTGATTGAATTCAAATTAATTATTAATTTTGC
>JAQGBD010002258.1:0-10716 GCA_034698165.1 Punctoribates punctum
ATTTGAGGCGAAAAATTGATGGAAACCTCTATTGGTTTCTCAATCGAGAAAATTAATTTGATCATGCTAACTACATTCCTTCTAATTTTTTCTATTCATTTGCCATAGATTTCCTTCTCCTGGAATAAAATTCATGGTATATCGGTGCCACAAAACGTCACATTTTAAAATTATCATGATCATTATTTTTAGTGTAATTAATTAACAGTTTATAAACAACATGTATTAAGTTTCATGGTGTTATAAAAACTAAATTGTGTTAAATAAATTTTAAATAATCTAGAATATTTTAAATATATTTTACTCCAGTTACCTTTAGTTACTTTTATTAAGAAATTATCTATAATTATTCTTGTTAAAATTACAGTTTTATTCAATGTAAATTGGTTCTTCAAATACGATGAGTTTATCTTTCTTTTGTTGAAAACATTCTGACAATAATTTTGTATCGAATTGAAGGTAATTTAATATTTGAACTTAAAATGAGATTCAATTATTTAGTTACTAGAACATTTTTACTAAATTGGACCAATTTCAGAATTGAATTTAGCATATTTCGTATTTTAAATTCAGTATTTGTTACAGTTTTTATTTCACTGTTATCATGGTTCATTTAATTTTGAATCGAATTTCATTGAAGATTAATACGAAAATGAAATTCTTGATTGAAAATTGATTTTCGTTAACAAAAATATTGAATGAAATGATCGGTAATTCAATATTTGAATGTTTGAGATAAGACTCAAATTCTTTGTTATATTTGTTGAGAAAATAGTTATTTAAGTGAAACTAAAGTAAAAACGAATCAAATATTTACCGATTTTTCGTTTTCCGTCACGAAATCTAATGCTGTCCTCAACCATGTCTTCAATGATGTGTGCGCTCGAATCCAAGCCCTGTCCGCCCTTATGCTCGTCCTCTTCACTCGACTCATCCATATCTTTCTGTTACAGCAAATGATAAATGGATTGAAAAACCAATTTAAGGACGCAATCAATCAGAACGTAATTAATTATATTGGATTGAAAAAGAATTGAAAGTATCAAGATCATTTTGGTTTCTTCTAGATCCAATTGGAAACTTACACATTTAGTTCAATAATTAAAATTTTTTTCATCTGAAAACTTACAGTTTTAAAAAATATTAAATATATAATTTAGCTTTATTTGATTCACTTCTCAAAATTACCATGCTAGTACTTTACATAGCAAATGATTGTTTCAAAAGGATTTTTCTTGAATTAAATTCTTGAAATTGAAAATAATAACAATCATTTCAACCAATAGAACAAAGAGTTTTGGCATGATAACTTCAATATTTTCTTAATAAAATTTAACAGCTTTTACTAATTAGTGCTTGGTCTAATCTCAAATTGATTTATTTGATTTATTTCAACGTTTATTTAAGCTCTTGAAAATATGATGATACTTCAGCTGGTACATTTATTAAATTCTATTTTCAATTAGCAAGTTAATTCAAAACATCTCTTTGTTGAGTGTTTTATTAAATGTCTTTCTATTCAAATCCAAAAACAAATTAAAATTTTGTATGAATTGAATGCAATATTTTGAAAATTTAATTAAGCTAGCTAAAAATATCTTTTGAAAACTTAATTGCTTTGAAAATATAATAAAAGCTCTTTTAATATACAAAACGTAATTCTCTTTTGAATTTCTCTTTTAATATAATTTGAAAGACATTTCAGAATAGATTCTTCAAAAAGAATCACAATTTTAAAGAATATTCTGACAGAATATTCCGTATATTTCTCTAAATCTTATTATCGGTGAATATTTCAAAAGCAAATGGATTTCCTCTGATATTCTGTTCGCATGTCTTCACTTATATTGAAATAAATTTTCAAAAAAATGTTTTTTCTTGAAATTCAAATAAAAAAGATATGAAATCGATATAAAAAGAGCATGCTTACTTCATCAATCATTCGGAAAATAAGCAAATCTGACCTGGATTAAATTTTATACATCTCTTACCTATGCATCTGTGCAATTCCCTTAACCTTCCAGGTTTAAAAGCTCAAACATATAGGAATTCAATCAATCATGCTCAAATATTTAACTCAATTCTCTCTGACATAAATGCCCCTGGTGATTTTCCATTCGATAAATACCTCCCTTGACATCTATATCTCGAAGGGGTTGTCATCAAAATAGCAAGATAATCAGTATAAATATTGCATGGTGCGCTAACACTCACCGTCTTAGGGAGCATAACCTCGGACTCGGCATCGGCTGCTGATATCGATCCATATGAATGCGAACCACTCTTCCCATTCAGTTCATACTTTTCGACGTATCGACCCAAAGGCATACCTCTCCTCTACCAGTGCTGTTCAGACTTCAACGTCAGAGTCAGTCCGCAAACAAATGCTTTGATTTCATTGTTCAGTATTTCTTTAATATCGGAGTTATTTCTTATTTAATATTCTGTAATAAAAAAAATTTGGAAAAATGTTTCTTTAGATTATGTTTTGCATCAAAAGATACTTTGAATTTCAAGTAATATAGTTATCCAGTAAAATATGACATTGATTTTACATGTTTATGATTTACTGCATTAGAACTACTCTGGGGTTTATGTTTATGCAGAATAACAACGGTTTTGATGCAAATTTTATTACACTTTTTACGGCCGGAATACAAATTTATTTCGATCATCAACAGTGAAATGTGCTAGGCTATAATCTAGTGGCGTAATTGAAAGTATTCCGATACCAATTACTTCTTGGAGATTAATCTATTCTCCATGGTAACAATTTTTAAGTTGAAAATTATGCCTGGATTAATTGATAAGATGAAACACAGCTATAAATTGTTGAAGTATCATGCTTGTTTGTTAAATAAATAAAAAGATTGATGATCTATGATGCATTTTAATTATGAAACCCCTTGGTAACCAATAAATATAAAGTGCACATGGTCAAATGAACGATTTTCAGACAAATATTTGTTCCAAGAGCTCTGAGTTTCAATCATTGGTTCTATAAATGGTTTTCATGTTTTATGTCATAAAATGTTTTGTCGGCAAAAAACAGAATAAAAATCGTATTAAAAGAAAAGATTGTCTTTTGATTGCTTTCACCGATAAAACCATTTGATAGAAGAAAAGCTAATTTTGTTTCAATTAATTTCGTGGAGAAAAATATATTTATTTTTTCTCTCAAATAGTGATCACTTGTTTGCAAAGCCATCCCTCAGTTGTGTCTCATTAAACATCTTTTGATTATTTCATTTCCTATACTATTGGCGACAATAAAGAGTGTAAACCATAATAAAAATGTGAATAAAGAAAACGATTCAAATAGATTACTAAATAAAATGAGCTAGGTTGTTGCCAAGATACTGTTTTTTATGAATATAATAATCTTATTTTAATTAAATTCAATGTAAATGAAATTTGATCTTTGAATAAAAAACTAGAATATTCCGGCAAATAAAGAATAAATGTATGAATTATAAATGAGCAAGATCAATTCTAAGCCAGTTATTAAATATTCAATATATCACATCAACAGAGAAAAGAGAAAAAGCCATTAAATTGCAAGAAATATGAGTTTCTGTTATAATATTCAAAGTCATTTGCATAAGAATTATGCTCAATGAAAAATAAGACCAGGATCATTTCCATTTCATGTGATTCTATGTATAACAAGATGTAAATGAATACTGAATATCACTTTTTATTTCACTTCTTTGAATACAATTTATTTAATTCATTTGATTAACAGATTAAACAAAATTCTGTATTCAAAACATCTGCAAAAGTAAAACAAAAAATGATTTTCTGTAGTTTTCATTTCTAAATGTATTTTAATCAGTGGTGAGCAGAGGTTGGGATAAAAAAAACAAATATGCTAGCTGCTTTTTATACTTCGAATAAAATATTTTTGAATTTTGAATTTCAATTTTTATCGTGGAATTTGAAATCAGTTGGTATAGTTACCAATCTTATATACTACATTTTACATTCTGTAAATGCAGTGAAAAATAAACTAGTTATTTTATTAGGATTTTTCAATAATTTTTCGGTTTTTTGCTAATGGTTCTGGATAACTTGGTGGAATTTATTTGAGCTTGTTGAATTGAAAAATATGGATTGAAATGTTGTAATTCAAATCAATTTGTAAGTGGTGGTTAGATGTAAAAAAAAATTGTCGTTCGATTATTTGCCAAGTGCCAAATTGTTTAAATTATATCATCAATTAAGAATTACTTCAAGAATTTAATTACAGTTCCGAAATTGAATAAATAATTCTTTGTTGTTTAATTTAAACATAATTTACCAAGATGAATCAAAAATCAGTTTTCTGGAGAAAATAAATTCAGCATTTGATTTACCATTGATAAAAAAAATACTCCAGGACAAAATCCTATTTGCCACAAAATAGCAACAAATTAAAAGAAATCATTTTTATCTAATTCTGGAAACTTAATTACAGTTTTGAATAAAGCGGATAAATTCTTATTTGAAACTGAAAATTGAATTAAGCAAGCTCAATTATACACTCTCTAAAAAAAGTGATTTACCTAAAGGCTTTTTTTGAGACCATAATTGAATTACTCGATTATATCTTATGTCAGACACAGAGACATACGATAATTGTTGTTCGCCCGCAAAGTAGATAAACTTGTTGGCTGATGAGCAAGGACATCTTTTTCTGACATTAATCAAATGAGAGGCTTAACGTGTCGTAAATAATAGCGACTTATTGATTTATCCTAGCACATATACCGCAAATAAATAATTCCATCAAGAAATAGAATTTATTTATCTATCAGAATAAATGATTTATTCAATTTAGCTTGTTAAATTTGTTTGGTTTGAAATATTCCAAGAATATAATTATAATTTCTATCGTATATATTGATTGTATTCTGATTCAAGTTTACAGTTGGAAAAATTCACTTGATCAAATTCAATTTAAATTAGAATTTTAAATTTCAAACCAACGTCTGCACGGATGAGCATGCCAATTACCTTGCTCATTGATAGGAATATAATTTGTTTATAAAATGAGACGAAAAACATATAATTTGATAGAAATCTCAATTAAATTAAGTGCTGTCTTATGTCAAACACAGTCTCTGTGGCTCTGAATCGCTCTTTCATTACATTATCACAAAAATCTTGATTAAAGTTTTATCGCTCATTATTCGTGACAAAATACAGATCCTTGTGATTAGGTTCTGGGTAAAATATTGTAACATCAAGTATCTAGCTCGAAATATAACTAAAATAGCCAAAAATTAATTATCAAGTACACTTAGAATAGTTTGGTATTTCCAATTATTACCAAGATCAATATTTTATTATGTGTAGAATGAAGGCCTATTATTCGGGAGAAATGAGCTAGCACAAAAAGCCATAAACAAAATAATTAAGATAACAATTAATTCCCATTCCATGCGATCAATAAATAAATTAATCAAAACTAATGCATAGGAATAAAGCAGAAGAAAAACTTCATTCTGTGCTCGAAGTGATTCTGTGCTACAAATCGATGAATTGATTCCATAGTTTTGTTGAAAAATATATTCAAACTTTTCCATTGAGGAAAAAAATAGAAAACTCACCGATCAATAAGTGAATAGCAGTGGAAAAACTGTGCCGTAATTTCCGAACCAATAAATCGATACTTGGTTCTTTTTCATGAATGAAATAGTATTGGAAAACGAGCACAGAATAGCTATCGGGCACAGAATAACTCGATTGCTTGAGAATCAAAATGCAAATATTCTTTCGCCCATTTGACTGGCAAATTAGCTTGAGCAAATATTTGAATAAATTTGGTGACAGGCAGGACAGGCAAATAAGAACCTGATTTACTGGAATAATATTTACCTAGCTAACATTTCAATTAGATAGATGAGTCAAAAGAGTGACTTACTTTGTAATTATAACTTCAATTCCTGGGGAATGACATCGATTGCTGCCAAACATAAGGAATTCCTTCGCTTTCGGAACAACACAATTAGAAGAGTGTCAGAGCGCACAGGGAGTAGGAAACTGCACAACCAGTCAAACAGAACAGCACTGAATAAAAAATTGAATTCTGTGCTGAAAATGTGTTTTGAAGAGATATTTGTTGTTGTGTTGTATTTGAGGGGAAAATATGTATTTCCTCTAAAAAAAGTTGGGAACGGCCAGAAAACAGTCGTTTCCTTTCTTAACTGCACTGAATATATGAGTGGCACAGAATAGCACAGAATGAGATATATAATCACAATTTATATGGACTTTTACAATCAGAAAAAAGAGGCTTTACCTCAACTTATTCTGAGCAGATTTACTCTCAATTCGTTTATTTATTCTGTGCTATTCTCTCCTTTTGTTGGCACAGAATATTATTCTGTGCCAAAACTCGACTCTACGCTAAACCCTAAGAGATAGTGAGAGGAAAATATATGAATGATATATAATTGTGATTACAGCACAGAATAAAGAATATTCTGTGCAAGTATTCGATGTGTGAGTGCTCTCCGCTCAGCCCATAATCAAGTGCACAGAATCTGTGCGACCGCCGACTCGTCGGCCGATCAATGGCTCGACTTATGCGCAGAACAGCTTTTCTTTGCCGACTTGAATCCGGGCGAAAATCAATAAAGAAAATTAACTAGGCAATATTTTTCCGGCCAAAAATCCCATTGTTGTTAAATTATGCAAAACTTTAACAATTGATATAAAAATCAATTACTTATGTCTATTGAATTCTTTCGGTGAATAAAATCTTATTAACAACACAAAGTCATCAGGATTAATTAATAATTAGCGAGGTATGCTCGCTTATAAAAGGAAATTTTGCTGCTAATTACGTTTCGAGCTTGTTAATTATTTATAATTAGAGTTTCTGTCTCTTTTCGAGAATAGTTTTAGGGATTTTAATCTAGAAAAAAATTAATCTAACATTTTTGCTCGTTGTATTATAAACTGTAAGTTGCGCCAGTAACTTTGATCCAGTTCAATCAATAAGTAACTTTTTAAGTTATCGGGTTATCAATAAATAAAGTTTTTTCAATAAAAATGATCATGCTAACCAACAACTTATTTATTAATTAATTTATTCAATTATTTGGCAAGATGAATTAGTTTTCATAAATTATGATTCATAATGAATAAAAACCAGGCTAAACATGGTAAAAACTAAATTAATAAAATCATCGATTAATTCATATTATTTGCATGCTCAATTATTGTGAAATAATAAAAGACATTTTTTATAGGTGAACAAGATTGATTTTGAATAAATCACTTTATTTTTCTTAATTTTTTTTCAATTTTATTTTTGTGATAAAAATGAGCAAACTCATTTTCATAAAAATCAATTCTTTTCAATTGATTGACTCTTAATAAATAATTTTGAATTTGATTTCCTAAAACATGATATCTTTTTCAATTTAAACCAAAAATGTCTGATAAGTACCAAGGTCTGCTTTAATTTTGCCCTGGGTATAAAAATAAATGTCAAATAATGCCTTTTTATGGTTGAATTGATTACCTTTTGTTTTTCAAGTGAATTATCTTTTCTAAAATAAAACAAAGAATAGAAGCAATGAAACCAATGAAAAGGAAAAACAGGCATCCCCTGGAAAAGTCACCAAGGTTAATCTTGTTCTCAATCTTCAGATCTCTGGCCTCAACCGAAGATATTTCCATCATTTCTGCGAATTTTTTAACAACAATTCTCATCACTACTTCTCTGATAACTTCTTGGTGTTGAGTCAGCCCGGATTCAACCCCTGAGTGGAGACTGAGAAAAATACCTTGATTGTAATTTTTCCCTGGGTCTATATAATCAAACTTACAAAGATCGAATTTTTTGCCAAGCTGGGTGTAATTTTGAAACGACAAAGTTCTCATATGCCTGCATGTATTTGCTAGATGCACTTTTCAAATTCTGTTCGCGGAAGAATGCGAGATACCTCTCAGCCCAGATTGTCCTGAAAATGATGACTGTCCTCCCATTGAGAATATCATCTATGAGATACAGGTTAACCAAATCCTGGTAATTTTCCTCAGTATTGATGCCTAGAGTGTAAAAGAAATATTCAGTCAAAGTTTCTTGAAAGTTTCTAGGGAATATTTCCAGGAAATTTTCTATTTTCCCATCACTATTGATACCTAAACTGTCCTCATATTCATTGATTCTATGGTTGAGTGCCGTATAAATGGATTGGTCGTAGTTTTTCATCTCTTTTAGAGAGTCTCTGCCGGCGATACCAAGAGTCGGGTTATTCAGAAGGTCTTCGAGTGATTCCACGATAAGTCTCGGCTTGAATTTGAAAAAGGATTTGAGTAAAACACTGGTAAAGGCCCGGGTGTTGAAGTTGGCGCACAGTATCCACATTAGGACCAAACAAAATAACAGATTTTTCTTAGCTCTTGGTTTAATTGAAAAGTTGGAAAATCCCTGCAATATTTCTGAGGTTTGATTGACCAAGGTCCGGAATAACTCGAAAAACATGGTATTCAAAGATATTTTTCTGGCGGTCAAACGATTCAATATAAATGTATAGATGATTTGAAATGATAACAGAGTTATCCAGCACTTTTCATCGAGAATTAAGATATATTTAATTAATAATTTATCAAGGTAAAATTTGAAGTTGTCATGGTTATTTATTTTACCTCAATTGAGAAGAGGTTCATAAAGGAAAGGTAAGTTTTATCCTGGATAAATGCCGAGACACTTATTAACTCAATTTGATAGTCCTGGTCATATGGTATGAATGCAGTCACCGAATCATTAAATTCATTGTACTTCGAGCCATCTAAACACAGTCCATTTACCTAGGTTCATTTGTAAATTATTAAAAGATGTTAATTTCAATGAATTAGATTAATTTTTAGAAATATTTTGCTTGGTGTGAACAAGGTATTTTGTGAATTTTATCCAGTTTTGTAATTTATTGGGGATTAATTACCTCGAGAGCTTCAGAACACCATTTTACCAAGCTCACTTTCAAGTGTAAATAGCAGAGCAAGTAAACCATTATTGAGTTGTCATATGAGGCGAAAACATTCTGTAATTTTTTAAACTTAGTAAATCAATATTCTTTGTTAATTTGTTGAATTTACTTGTCTTTTGCCAAGAACCAATTCATCAACTGTGCTCGAGTTGTCAGCACAGGAATGTACCTCGCCTCTTTCATAAATTCCAAACGGAATATTCAAGAGCTTGATTGTTGTTTCGAAAATATCCATGGTCAACTGAACTCATTCACAAAAATTATCAAATGAGTAAAATACTTAAAGATTTTATTCAGAGAATAACCTAGTAACATTAATTATTGTCAAATAATTGGCAAATCTCTAATTAATCAAAAGAAAAAACATCAAGAAATCCATTAATTGGAAAAATTGATTATTTATTTTTCAATTAGTATGAAAAAGATAATTACTATCCAATAATTTATACATGCAACTTTTTTTCAAATGATTTTCAACAATTCATTTTGGATCTTGTTAATTGAAATATTAGCTTTGTAGACTTATTGATTATATTTTGTAAGCTGACCAAGATGAATTTTCATATTACAAGATCGATATATCATTTTCGAAGTTTCACCAAGATAAAAAATCTAAATAACTCGAGTCATGGTAGAAGTGTATCAAAAATAATTTCTCAAGGGAAGAGAGTATTGGGAAATAAATATTTGAACAAGAATAAACTTGACTGGCCTACTGTACACTAAGGACGTATTTTTAAAATGTTTACCTTGATGAGTTATTTTCGGCTAAATTCAGTTTAAATCTAGTTTTTCGGTCAAAATTACCGAACTTTACAGAGAAATACAATCAAATTATATGGAATTTACTTTTATTCATAAAAATTACATTTAACACAATTAAAGAGACGAAAAATCAAAATAATTGCCAAGTACAATTCAAATAAAAACAGTAAAAATAGTAACATTAATGTAATAAAAAGAGAAGCTTAAAAACTCCTGACGGATGGACCGACGGTATGACACATAAACCTTACAATATTTTTAATCTATTTAACACAATATTTGCCAAGTACAATTTAAATAAATACAGTAATTACATTAGAAGAGAGGTTAAAAAAATTCTCTAATTTGGCTGTTACCTAGCCTAGTTTACTCATATATTTTATTATACCGGTCCACTCGGTTACCGAATTCAGCGTTTCCTCCGATGCAATACTCGATGCCTACGATAAACGTCTCCATACTTTCACTGATCCCTCTCTGGCGGAGCTCTTCCATGTCCTTCACCATAGACTGCTCGCACTTCAGATTGAATGCCGCCATTTTTGTACCCGCTTCTTCGATTGAACAATCGTCCAAGATGGCAGTCCAAGCTACAACGTTCAGCATGCGCTCGAGTTGTTTGTGCTGTTCAAGCCATTCCTTTTCAAAAGAAGCAGTGTCATTTGCAATGATCATTGCTGTAGACGCCATTTTAAGAAAGTGTGTCAGCAGAGGGTCTTCCCTGTCCTCAGCAGTCAGACTGATGTCAAGGCTGTACTCAATCAGCCGATAGATAACAGAAGTTGCGATGTCGTCGGTTCTCAACTGTTTTGTTCAAGAGCATTTTAATGAATTAGATTTGAAATCATTGAGCGACTCACCTTGAACACTTCGTCAATGGAAAGGAACATGTACTTAATATGCCGGTTGCGTGCCATGGTAATATTTGAGTCACAATATGCTTTGACGGCTTTGAATATCTCTTTCT
>JAQGBD010002259.1:0-10714 GCA_034698165.1 Punctoribates punctum
ATTCTTGGTCTTAGATCCCGAATAACTCCACCGTTCGCCAATTTTTTCCGATTCTTTTTTCGCCATTATTTAGCCATTCTTCACTTGTTTTTGCCATTCAAAGGGCCAGGTTCACATCGAAACGATTTAATTAGTTAGATATCTATTTTCTATCAAAAAGGCTAAAAATATCCACAATTTATATCTTAATTATAAGTCTGGTCATTTTTTATGACAGTTTCATCTATTATTGATGAACTCTAGTCAGCCCATCAAAAATTATAATCTTAGTAATCCAATTTTACTCTGGATTTTATTGAGTTATCATTGATAACTTATCAACTATTTATTCAATTTAATCAATAAAGTACATGAAGACAATGAAGTAGCATGTTCCATTATTTGATACATCTATATTGTAAAAGAAGAGTGATTTCTGTCATAGTTTTGTTTAATAAATCAATTTAATCGATAATTAATGTAATAAATGTTCTCTAAAAACATTGAATTCTTGGCATATATTCTGTAATATACAGAATATGTGAACTCCCGGCGCATGAGTTCATTGCCATCGATGAACACACAAACACTGTTATCGTTTGCAAAGTAGGTGTGTGTCAGCCAATAAATATATCCAGCAACTTTTACAACATTTTAGATTATTTTCCCTCTATTGAACAAATAAGATCATCCTGGTCATTAATTTGATTACTCAACTCATTTGTCTGTTTATTTAACTCGCTATAAAGGCTTTGAGTTGTTGTAGGGTTGGACTGAATTGAAGTAACGCTGTTTTATGGGAAGGCGGGGGCCATGTGTTATGCTGTGCAGTAGTATTGTTTGAATTGTAAAGCGATTGACAGCGAGAGATGTTGTGCTCAGCATTCAGTTCATATCAATTATAAAAATTAATTGAATTGAAAGATGAAAAACTGTGATAATCTGAAATGTAGTCATTTTTCTACTTTCGAGTAAATAATCAATTATTCAAAGACTGGATTTCAAAATGAATTTCAAATTGTATTGAATTCTAGTTTTTGTGATCAAAAAATATATAACAAAAATAATAAGCAATACATTTGTTATCAAAACAAAACCCGGTATTCATCCGAAGGAATAGCAGGTATTTAATCGGTTCTATCAAATTGTTTGCATTTCAGTCAGTACTTGTATTTCTCATTTATCACTATTACTGTTAATTTTGGGCAATAATGGGAATTAATTATGAGTTTGAAGGACTTGCAATATCTGGGAATAACGTAAATCCAATACAAATGTATTTAATATACGATTAAATGAGTTATCAGAAAAACATTGGACTTAATATTCAAAGACTGAATTCAATTGAAATGTCAGCCCATTTGAGATAATAGTCTTCACGAGTAAATCGATAGTTAATTTCTCTCACACTCTCAGTATTTAGTGGTTTGTGTTGAGCGCACACCATATGATTCAATGGGAAAGACTACAAGTTTTGTGTATTAAAAACTAATTGAGATAACCGGCGATTGAATCAAATAAAAGTCTTTTATAAGTCTCTGAAACGCTTCGAAAACATATATTTTTGATATCAGTTTTATTGATTAGATTATCGAAAGTAGTTTTCCGTCAAATGTTTTTCAAGTTATGGCTCTGAGCACAGAATAATTATTGCCTTAACACTTTTCAATTTCGTTTTTCGATATTTTTGATTAATTTTTTCTCTTCTCTTGTTTTTCGGATAAAACGTTAATTAATTTTCGCTAATTTGAAATCATATTTACTGTGAAATAGTCTGAAATGTCTGTGCCCTCAGAAAATGTTCCCTTTATTAATATACCGGAAGAGTTGCACCAAACGGAACGTGTGGACCGACTGGTCAGCCATTATGTGAAAAAGTTCGGCAAAAGACCCCTTTTCCTGGTGCGGGTGCCCGGAAGGGTCAACATTATCGGGGAACACATCGATTATGTGGGTTATGCCGTGTTTCCAATGGCGCTCAAACAGGACATAATTATGGCGGTGTCCGCCAACGAGACCTCAACCATCAATTTAACGAACTCTAACCCCGGAGACTACTCTGACTTCTCGACCGACGCCTCTAGTCTTGAGTTTCCTCAGCCGCCCAAATGGTATCACTATTTCCAGTGTGGATATCGAGGAATAGTCGACCACTACTGTGCCGGCGAACCAACCCTAGGCCTAGACGTGGCCGTCGACGGCACAATACCTGCCGGTTCCGGTCTTTCCAGTTCTTCAGCAATGGTGTGCGCCTCCGCTCTGTCAACAATTATAGCCTTCCACCAAAAAACGAGTCAGTATTTCAAATATCAGTTATATTCTGTGCCATTCTGTGCCAATCCATAACTGAAACTCATGGGAAACAACAATCAATTGATTTGTTTATATTTTCAGATCAGTTGTCGGTTCCGATCAATAAACTAGAAGTCACTCAAATTGCAATTAAATCCGAGCGGTATATCGGCACCGACTCGGGTGGTATGGATCAGGCGATTGCTATTCTGGCCGAAGAAGGAAGCGCTAAATATATCGAATTCATTCCCGAACTGTTGGCCACTAATGTACGGCTGCCGTCGGGCGTCAACTTCTTTATATCGCACTGCGGGGCCACTATGAACAAGGCGGCCACTGTCCACTACAACACCCGAGTGGCCGAAACTCGTTTAGCCGCTGCAGTAATCGCCAAAAAGCTCAACATTTCCGGTTACCGGTTGGGGGACCAGCTCTGGGTTGTGCAACAGGCCAGTCATATACCCCTGAGTGAGATCGGACTCAAACTGACCGCTATTTTCGATGTCGACAAAAAATCTTACGACAAGACAGAGATTCGCAATATTTTAGGTAAATATTGAAATGTTTTTGAGTCTTTCCCCAAATTCCTTAGCAATAGAATATTGACGACCCTATTAATAACCTTGGTGAGTTTATCTCTTTAATTAACTAGTTTTAACTCAAATGGATTATTGGTTCCAATCGATTGATAATAATTAGACTTTAAATCAAACTTTGGTTTTGACATCAGTTTTGGTTTTAATTGATTTTTGATTAATGTTATCGAAAAACGACTGAAAACCACTGTTTTTGACCTCTAATTGAAGTTAAATATGTTTTCAGTAGTTCTTTGGCTCAGGTTTTAAGCTATGAGTGAATGGTTCACAAGTGTTATGCCATCTGTTTGGCCATTAATAGCAGGATATCAATAGTGTTGTGGATCAACACCCGGATCAATATCCTCTGCTATTATCTCAATTTAATAATAATTAATTTGGGAAAAAACTATTTGTCGGAAGTATTAGCCATAAGTTTAAGTGGATTATTGATCTTAATTAATACCAGTGTTAAGTGTCTTAAGACCTATTTCTAATCTGACCTTGTTTGTTTGTTTGTTTCCATGGTTTTTGTCTTCAATAAATAGAAATCATTTCAATTGTTTGATAAATAACTGCAATCAATAATTCATTATTTAGTTAACATATCTTTATTCAATTGATAAAGAGTGACCAAGATAGGTTTAATTAAGGCGTTTGAATTTCTAAAAAATGAAACTTGGTTGAAATAAATTGCTAGATCTTCTAAATACAAATTTTTTAATTTCCTAATATAATCGAAATTTAAAAATCTTTGAATTTTTTCAAAGGTATTGATGAGGAAGAGCTTAATCGTGTGTTCCTCTCCCGACTTATGGAACCGGTGGAAGAGTTCAAACTATACCAAAGAGCAGTTCACTGCTATGAGGAGGCGTTCAGAGTCCAAGAGTTTCGCCGAATCTGTGAAACGAGTGAAGACGTCCAGGAATTGGGACGACTGATGAATGAGTCGCACAAAAGCTGTCGGGATCTCTACGAGTGTTCCCACCCGAAGCTCGAAGAGCTGATCAAAGCGGCCACTGCTAACGGCGCCATCGGTTCCCGGCTGACGGGCGCCGGTTGGGGCGGTTGTATTGTAAGTCTAGTCCCCGAAGAGAAGTCACAACAGTTTGAGTCCAATATGAATAAGATTTCAAAATTTAACTGCAAAAGTGGGCCCTCCGGTGGGGCTCAGGTCTATAAATTGTTTTAATTCTGTTTCGAAGAACTGAAATCATTTGAAAAATTTGCAAAAAATTTTAGGAAAAAATTGGTTTTAATTTTTTGTTTAAATATTTTAATTATTTTCTATAAGTTTATAAATCTATGAATTTATTTGATTTTATACTTGAATTCCATTTTAATGTTTAAAATGTTATGTTTTTTCATTTAAATCACGTATTTTTAGGCATTTATTTGCAAAACATAACCTATTTTTCCACATTTTTGGACATTTTTTAGTCAAATCTGATGCCAAATGAATAATACTTTTCTTGTGATTAAAGTCAAGTATTTTCAGTCATTTAATTTTAATTTGATTTTTCAAATAAGTAATGCAAAGCCATTCCTACTCTTATATACTGTGGTATTGATTTTAGTGCCGCCATAGGAGGGCTAACCCCCTAAACGGAGTTTAAAGTTTGACTCCACGTTCAGAATGAATTTTTAGCAAATTTAACGCCTTTTTAGGCATTTCTAATGCGAATTTTAGACTGTGCTTAACTACCCGACCCTCTCTACCCTTTTTGAGGGTTTGTAGCCCTTCAGCAAATAGTCTACTGTTTTGATTGCCATTTGATTCCACTCTAAACGAGCAAATTTTGTCCTCTGATTAAAATTTTCTAAATTTTTCACTTATTTTAAGAAAATTCCATTAAATTCCTAAAAATAATTTTGTTCTCAATTCAGACACAAAACCATTTAAATTCCGGGTTTATAACAAGAATTTATTTTTTTTGAATGAAATTAAATAATAAATTCTGATTAAAGCACTTTTCCATTGAACCGCATAATTATGAAAATTGTTTTTTCAATAATAACTTAATTTATGAAATAAAAGGTAATCAAAGTTAACAATAAAATGATTAAATTTTCAAATTCTGAATTCATTTTCTCGGAGTCACTCCTGTGTGGTGTTCCAGAATGGACTTCAAATGGTGGGCCTGAAGTCGTATTTCCCCGACTTTTATCTTTTTGGTGACTGTTTTAATCCCGGGTGATTCAACTCCCATGGAATGTGTGTCTTTATTGCCGTTCCCATTGTTTTTATTATCTTTTGGTTTCCAGTCGTTTAATAACTGTTTAGACATTTCATAGCCAAAGGTTTGGCCATTTGTTGGCAGTCTATGGTTATTAGCATTGGAATGATCTGTCTTTCCCTCAGACACTGGCTTTAGATTCTGTGTTTTGTCCTGAGGCTCACTCTTGAGAGCAGAGGACACCATAAGGAGGTCTTCATATTTTTCTTCGTTGTTTTTATTCCGATTGAATTCTCTTAAGCCGTTAAATGGTTTAGATTTTTGTTTTCTGAACTTTTGGCTGTATTTCGGAAATTTGTGTTTTGCCTTCAATTCGAACGGATCTATGAACTGATCATGCTGAAATACAAAATATCATCAATGGCATACTTTTTGAACTGGAATATTTTACGTGGAATTTGTGTCTATCATGTTTCCTCGGGTTTTCGAAATTGTGGACAGACTCCGGATGTGGTAAATCACCGATGAGTTTGTAGTAATCTGTGTCGAGACCCGAATGGTCTTCAGATGGTATCAAATAGTCTTCATGTGTGAGTTGTTGTGCTGAGTGAAGGCCGTCCTCTCCTGACCACTGTTTCTCATGAGAATCCGTGTCTTTCGTATAAATTCTAAATAAAAATGTTTAATAAAATATTTGATTTCATCTTAGATTTCAATCAATTGATGAAATACGTTCGAACATAATCTAGGTCTAATTAATGGATTACGATGCCTGTCTTCAAATAACATCGAGGTTCACACCCTTGAAATTAGTTCGGGTTATGAATAAAAATATATTTATTTATGTAAAGTATTTCAATAATTTTTTTCACAGCTATTAAATAAAAAATTAAATGATTTCTAATAATATTTATTTTTCGATCGATTTTCGCATTAAATTAAAAAAAAATTAATAACAAATTCATGAGTTTTGTACAAAAATAGAAAGACCTGCGCTCTGGGACTGACTTGTCTCTGATCATGACTTTAATGATGAGACTAAATGACTAATCGTTTGAATATCAGGTTAAATCAAAAATATATTTATAGAAAACGGTTTCTCGATCCCAATTTGAAGATGATCAAGTTTATATCTGGTTCATTCAAGTCTAGTGATATCAAGTTTAAAATATTTGATATTTGATACTAACAAATTCATTCAGAAAATTGCTAGAACAGTTATAGAGTAGTCATTATCATAGGTCAAGGTTATTTTTAAGTAATTCTTCGAATCCCAATAATTAAGAATCTCCTTGCAATTAATTTGAGTGTAATCTGATATTCTAGAATCGAGATCATAATTATAGATAGCTTTTGAATATTAATTAAATAGATTGAAATTTTTCTCTTTTAAACCAATGAATGTATTCGACTCCCAATTCGTGATGAATCAATTTAGGTGAAAAATGAGCATGAGTACCAATTTCTGACTTACAATAATTGTTTTTCTTAATTAATTTATTGTTTAATTCGATAATGACCTCGATTAGATTAAGTGGATAGCAATCTTTCAAAGTTGACTTTATCCAACACGAATGCACTGATTTCATCACTTTATTCATCAAGTTTATCAGCATGCTAAACTATCTCTTTGATGATCAAATCAGTTTCCCAAACTATTCGGCTCATGTTAAATTAATCTGATCCAAAGATTAGCTAGATCGTTGACTTCACTAACTTAGATTTCAGACTTTGACTAGATATTGGACTATTTCAGTTAAACCGGGTACTTTTTCAAATATATTCAATACTCTTATGGAACAAATATCAAAAATAGACTTATCTTGTTTATCTATGGTTTAACATCAATTTAGATAAATATATATTAAAAATAGACCTAGATATGTTGTTCTATAAAGGAATTGAAACCTGCAATTTCTTCTAAAGCTTATAATAATGAAATATTTTTAGAACGCGAACAATCAGTTTATCAATTTAGAGAAAGTAAAGTTATTTTTATTTTTTAAACTGATTGATCCTGATATCTGTCAACAGTAATCTATAATTAATTAAACTATTAAAAGTCACGACCTAGGTCAAGGATCTGCCGAATATTTTGTGTAAGAGACTTATTTATACATAATTTTATAGCTTTTGAATGATTGAACTGAATTTTTTGAGGACTCATACGAGTGAAGCATTTTTTTCACTTCTCATCAAAAAATATGTCAAATATTTATAATAATTTGATTTTCTGTTCAATTATTTAAACCAAAAATTTAGTCGATTCTCAATTTTAGGGTCAAATCGTTTTAATTTGTCTCATCTTAGAGGTTATTCCACCGGATAATTGTCCAACAAAAACATTTTATCTTGACAATTATGAGCTATAAAGTGACTTTTTTATTTCTGGTCTGACACTTAGTTATAAAATAAAACAAGAATAGCTTGGTCAAACTACTATTATAAAGTGCTTTTTCGATCATTTCGTGCGTTTACGACAGGATTTGTCACATTTGATGGCATTTTCTCCAAAAAATTAAATTAATTTTGGATTTTCTTAATTAATAATTAATTAGGGATTAAATTAAATTAAATTTTTAATTCATTAGAAATTTTTCATTTAATGAGAGATCATTTAATTTGACTCAACATTCATTAAATTTAAAGAAAAATAATTGAAAATTAACATGCCCCTTTAAGGTGTTTCAAATTCAAGTATATAATCCTTAAATATTTGCCTGGTAGACAAACCTAGTTTATTTTCTATTTTTATAAATCACAATCAATTCTTATCAAGCTAATTTTTTAGCTTATTAATCCATGAATATGTTTTAGTTCAAAAGGATCTTAAAACTGACCAAGCTGAACTTTATTTGAAATATTGGTAAATAAATAGCTATAGACTTACGGCACAAAATTCGGTATTATTTGAAAGTAGGGCACCGGCTTCGGCACCAGGAATGGCACCCTCTTCGGTGGCAACACCACTGGTGTCACATGTTTTTTGATGACAACCGGGAGTGGGAGCGGCACTGGAAGAGGAATTATTGTCTTCACCCGAATGCTGTGCAATAGTGTTAAGGCAATTAGCTTTCGCTTCAATTTCTTCCACTCGTCTGCAGAAGAATTGCATATAATTTGCAACAAAATGACAAAAACTAATAAATATAAATAATTTTGTAAATTCATATTCGAGGACAACTCAAAAGAATTTTGAGTCAAACGAAATTTGTAACGAGTTTTGCATAAGTTATCCAAACATATAATCGATGATCATTTTTAACATCAAAATTGATTTAAACACAAATCCAGGAAAATCTGAGACAAAACAGTGAAACAGTTGTGTATTGAATAAAATTCTTTGAGTAAAAAGAGGAACGACTGAAGAAAAAGAAGATATTTTTAAGCAAAACAGATGTCTTGGAAATAAAGATCAAAAGTTGTGACACTCTTTCGGCTGAAATAACTCCAACTTTTTCGGCACTCAATTCAATAGAGAGTCTTATTTCAGGTTTTTCTTTGATGGCTGAGAATCGCGTTATTGACCCTGAATTCTATGAAATATAGTCCAAACTAACCTTAATTTTGCGTTAAACACAAGTAGTTCTTTGCTCTACTGATGAGCAAGGTGGCTCACTTATTTGACTTAGTTTTAATAGGATACCGGATTTCCAGCACTGGTTTCGCAATGAGTATGAAATTCAAGAGTTTTAAACTGAATTCATAAATGACACTATATGAACAAGCTATTCTAAATACAATTAATTTGAGAAGTTGTAGGTTAAATTATAAAAAGAATTCGCAAACTATCAAGCTAGTCAATATTTGCCGAGACCCTGGATATAACCTCCAAGTTATGAAGTGATTCTAAATTTGATGCACTTTTTGTGTGAATTTTTTACAGTTATTTAAACAAATGTTGGTTTGAATTATGAGAACTAAAATCAGATTTGTTTAACTCATTTCATGAAACAAATGAACCAAAAATATACTTTAGTTTTGATTTGAACAACAATTTTGCGAATGATTTCAATTGATGTCAATTTTTAGAGCACTTTGTCTTCCAATTTGATTGAGATAATGGGGATTGAGCTTGGTCACCTCAATGAAAAAAGGAAACACTCTTATATTTATATATTACACGGATTAAAATTAAGTGCCTATCGCTCAATCAAAAGAACAATTTTAAGAGTAATCTGGATCATTTAAGTGAGAATTTATTGTATGGAAATTACGAGTAAACGACCTGCCACACCTTCAAATTCTTGTGTACCTACTATTTAACTGTTTATAAATTGCTGTAATCCCCGTTAATTTAAGATAATTCTATTTTATTCTTGCTTAATTTGATACCATTTACATGAACAGAAGATTAGTTTATTATATTTTATTCACAGATCAGTTTATTTTTAGTCTTTCATATTCTTTTCTTTTAAATCTTGGCATTAAAATTGATGGAAATGATTAAATTTTGATAAAACAAACAAGTTTATTGATAATTAGCATACAAGCAAGATTATCTTTTCATTATTTATGTCAACGTTAAACCACGTCGATATCAATTATCTATCATGGTAAATTAATAACCCCAATTAGTTAAATAATGAATAGTCATTTAGGATTATTGTACAAGTTTATATGATTGATAAAATCAGTAGATTATTAATAAATGCTCCAGTCAAGTATCTGAAAATCTGTCTGTTATAAGGAATAAATTTAGACAATTATTACTAACCTTTAAAATAGAATAAATAAAACTTTTCAAAAAAATATTTATTGGAATCTATTTTTGCATTAAACGTCACCAATAGGCAGGTATAGCCAGGAATACCCTGAACAGCCCCCACCTGAAAAGCATATTTTCATTTTGGTCATTAAAATTTTAAAAAATATATATTTAAAATATTTTTGTCATCAATTTTAATGATTTATTTTATCGAATGACAAATATTTAAAATTATGTATAAATTGCGTGAATTTTGAAAATAATTTGAATATTTGCGTAAATATCGAATACATTTTCATCGATTAATTGAACTTTATTTTAAAATATGAATACAGGTTAATCTTGAACAATTAGGTAATTCATAAACGACGCGAAATCATCTTTAAAAATTCAACCATATCATTTGAATAATGTCGAGGACAATATAAATATTTTATTCATAGAAAGTTTAATATTTTTTATTTCCACCCCTCCAACTCTAAGCAAGGATAAAACAAAATATATTATTATAAATTGGTCAAGATAAGTAAGTAATTAACAAAGGCAGCAGAAAGATATTTGAAAAATTTGCTTATATTCATTGAAAACATATTCAGACAATAAAACCCAATCTCAGGACCGGACAGGTATTCAATAAACCACAGAATCCTAAGCCTTTCCCTAATTGGTAGATGATTTTTAATCATAAACTTGTACAAATACTTATAGGGTTTGTGTGCTTTCTGTATGATATTAGCGCTCAACAAATTCATTAGAAATATCATTGAAAACAAAGATATGAATACAAATCCGGCCACAAATCTTAGAGGAAATAAAGTGCTCTTTTCGTGGGACATATAACAGATCAATTCGAGTGCAGGCGTTCCCATATAGTAAATGAAAAATATCAATGTTTTGAAATATTTGTTGAGATTATGAGTGAGAATCGCAACAGAATTGTGAGAATCGATTGAATCAAATAATAAGTGTTTATCTCTAGTGTT
>JAQGBD010002260.1:0-10710 GCA_034698165.1 Punctoribates punctum
GTCGTCTAATACTAATGGTTTGCTGTCTTTAGAAGACAATTGATTATTGATTCCGAAGAATATATCACTTTTTCTCAAAAAACGATTTAAATCATAAGCAATAATACCAGTCGTCACATATTCAGACATTCTATATATGAAAATATCTTGTTAAATTCATAAATCATACAGAAATCTTAATAATATTTGCCTAAAATTCAGAACTTCTCTAAATTTTTTATCCAAAATCCTATTCAAAGCCATCGATACCTCAATGTTGTTATACCATTGCTTAAGACAAACAAACTTTGAATTCGGTCTCACTATCGATGAAAATATAATGAGTAGACTACTGAAGGCCACCTCATACATGACAAGAGCACATTTCCCATCGGCCACACATTTCATTAGTTTTGAATGGCCAAACAACTGTTGAGGGGTGAATAATGAACTAGTATCCTTTAGAGCTCTTCCAACCATTCTTTGCAGGAGAGGATTGTTTGCTTTCTCATCATTCAAAGGGTTGGGTAATAATATCTTCAAATCTGATTTTATGAGATCTTCGACGTCAGTCTCCGATTGTTTTGGTATTTTCAGACTAATACTTGAGGTGAGTTCACTGCAAAAGTCGGTACTTATTATTGCGCTGCAAATCATCACAAATAACATCAAAACAATCATTGGATAGGATCTAAAAAATGCCGAATCAAATGGTAAACCTATAAATTGAATTTAAGTGAGTAAACTATGAATATGCAAATTAATCTTGCATATTATTAACCTTCGAATGATTTAGTGGATAAAATTCCCTTGAACAATTTCACTAATTGAATAGAGTGAGAAGTGGTTAACCGAATATAGACCAGGACCACTATGATAAACATTATTAAGAGCCAAAAAAATACTTGAATCCAAAAAATCCAATCAATTAACACAAGAAACGAGAAAAGACTTGAATTGAATTGATTTGAATGTCTGACAAAAACACAGAATTTCTCCTCATGTATGGGAACAGTGAACTCGATTACTTTTTCAGTGTAGGGGCTCTTTTGTATTCCGAACGGACCCCATATTCCATCGACTCTCTGAAAACAAGATTAAATGAAAATATTCAACATTTTATCATTAAACATAAATTCCAAGGATATTATTTTTACATTATTTTTGAAGTCATCGATTTCTTCTTCAATAGTGTTGTTATAAATAATTGGTTTTCCGTTCATTTGTTTCCGTTTCTCAAAACTATAGCTAAAGTTCAGTGATTTTGACAAATAAATCAATAGATCGCAGAGAACTCCACCACATTTGTACTCATTATCATTATCGATATTTAACCATGGCATAATTGGCATAGTATTGAAATTCAACTTTCTAACAGCCATTCTCAAAATGGAATACTAATGGACCTCGTTGAAATGGGCGAGTTTTAATCTTTATTGAATATCCTTAAGATTGTTCATAAAACTAAGTGAGGCAACAAATTTATGCTCTAATATCAAGGAAGTATTCACAAACTTATAGAATATCTTAACAATCACATTTAGATACAAAGATCGGTGATTTTTGAATTTATGGTAAACAAGATTAAAAACGTATATTTATAGAAAACTAATCATTGAATAACTCAATTAATAACAAAATAGTAATTATTTCAACCGATTGTACGCATGAACCGAATGTTTGAAATAATTAATCGATTGAATCAAATCATTGATTATCTATTAAACATTTTTATCGCAATTATAAACTAAGAGTTAATTAACTATAGAAATGCGAGAATACAGACAAAAATACAATAATTAGATAAGTCACCATGTTGTTTATAAAACAACAACAATCAATTAATGACGAAAAAGTAATCTAACAAATCTAGGTCTATTTCATATTTACAGATATCTACAAATATTTTAAAGAGAAGAAAACTCAATACATTCCAACTGTTTTGAATTGTTCTAGCTAATTCTGTTAGATATGTGAATTTTTATTTAAGATTAGTTACATTGGTGTCTATTATTTAAACGAGAAAATGTCAATAAGCGGGAACAGTTAATAATTTTCAATGTCTTTTGACTGACTTACAATTGAAAATTTGTGAGAACTTAAGTAATTCTACAACAAATATAAGCAAAGAAACAAATGAACAAATTAAAAGAGAGGCAAAGATTCCGATATAGTCGTCCACTACTAATGGTTTGCAATCATTAGTCGACAATTGATTATTGATTCCAAAAAATATATCACTTTTTCTTGAAAAGCGATTCAATTCTTTAGCAATAATACCATTCGTCACATATTCAGATAATCTGTATCGAGAAATATCTTGTTAAATTCATATAATGAAATGGTGTGATTAATAATATTTGCCTTAAATTCAGTTTTTCCCTAAAACTCTTATCCAAGATCCTATTCAAAGCCAAAGACACCTCAACTTTGGTATTCCATTGCTTAAGACAAACAAACTTTGAATTCGGTCTCACTATTGATGAAAACTTAATCAATAGACTACTGAAGGGAACCTCAAACATAACAAGAGCACATTTCCCATCGGCCACACATCCAATTGTTTTTGGATCAGTGAACATCTTTCGGGGTATAAAATCAGGGCTCATATCTTTCAGAGCTTTTGCAATCATTCTTTGGAGGAGAGGTGTGTTTTGCATCGCTTTAAACCAAATGTTCGGTAAAACTATTTTCAGATCTGATTCTATGAGGTCTTCGACGTCAGTCTCCGATTCTTTGGGTATTTTCAAACTTATTCTTGTGATGAGTTCACTACAGAAGTCGGTATTCATTATTTCAGTGCATATAATCGCAAATACCATCAAAATAATCATTGGGTATGACCTGAAAAACGGCGATTTGAATGGCAGACCTATTAATTGAAACTTAGTTACTGACTATTAAGTAATATGAACATGGTTTAACTTATATTTACCTTCACACCACTTAGTGGATAGGATTTCCTTGAACAATTTTTTGAATTGTATAGTATGAGAAGTTATTCGAATATAGACCAAGATTACAATGAAGAGCATTAATAAGAGCCAAACAAATACTTGAATCCAAAAAATCCAATCCATTAACTCAAGAAATGAGAAAATACTTGAATCGAATTGATTTGAATGTCTGACAAAAACGCAAAGTTTTTCCTCATGTATGGGAACTGTGAACTCGATTAGACTCTCTTTCTCTGTGAAGATGTTCTCAGTTACGGGAAAAGGACCCCACACTCCATCAATGAGCTGAAATATGTTTCATTTAAATTACAAGATTATATGGAAATGAGAAAAGTTATCATAAAACCTAAATGTCAGACATATTTACATTATTTTTAAAATCAATTATTTCTTGTCTCAAAGTTTTGTTAGGAATCACTGTTTTGCTGACAATTTGTTGCCGTTTCTCAAAACTGTAGCTGAAGTTCAGTGATTGCGACAAATAAACCAAAAGATCGCAAAGAATTCCCTCACATTTCTCGTGTATATCATTCTTAATAATTAACCATGGCTTATGTGGATTAGTCATCAAATTTAACTGGCTAACGGCCATTTTTTAATTGAAACGAGAATGAAGTTTCACATAATTATAATCAGATCTTGAGACTTGATTGGGTAAACAAAATGTGCTTTAGTATCTTGATAAAAATCCCACAGGTTTATGGAATAAAATAAGCAATGCCATTTAGTAAATTGATTGAATTATATTTTGAAAACTTATCAGAAAGCATCTTGAATAAATATATTTATTTATCACATTATAAATGGCGACAAATCGTAAAAAAACTTAATCTCAATAAGCATTAAAATGATTGGATTTGAAAAGAAACAAAGAACAACCTTGTGGCTTTATCAATAATACTTGTTGAAATAGGAATTTGATATGACACATATCATTGGAATAATGTAATGATCTGACATGGACAATTTAAGAACAAAAACCTAATTGTATTCCCTCTGCGATAATCAATCAAAAGTAGAGGACATTTATTTCATTCTCTTTAGATTTGGTTATTTTCGAAAATTGAAAACAAAATTCAAATTAAATATTTATTAAAAACTAATCGATCGTCTCTTTGAACTGTTCAGTGGAATTATCATGGTAAAGAATTTTTGAAAATATATAGAATATATGATAACGTCATTGATTTTTATACCATTGAATTCGGTAAAAAAATTCTGTTCAATTAAATACCAAGTAGTGGATAGTCTTCTCTGATGCGGAGACCAAGATCATTGAAAAGGAGGAAGAATTGAATTATTCGGAGTCATCCGATTTAGATTCACAAATATTGGAATTGGAATATAAGGGGGACGACATCAGTATTGTTATAGTATTACCCAAAAAGAGAAATGGTTTGTATTCCTTGATACAAAGGATTAGTGCCAAGAGTTTTAAACGGGCTCTAAAGGCAATGACCAGAACAACGGTTGAAGTCCATCTGCCAGAGTTTAAAGTAGAGAAGACATACGATTTGATGAAATCTATTAATCCTAAACCAATTGCTCTTAGTCGGGGCGCAAACTTAACCAGTATGATGGAGGACAGGCATATCGTCTGTGAGGCAAAACACAAAGTCTTTATTGAACTGAATAAAAACGGAACAGAGGCCGCAGCCGTCACTTATTTGGGACGCATAAAGAATGTCTGTAACTGTGATTTTGAACTACCAACAATTGTTTTATTTAGAGCTGACCACCCCTTTCTCTATTTCATTAGAGATAAAACAAATTCAATGACTCTATTTTCTGGTCAAATAAATACCCTATGAGAAAATCATATACGAATTGTATGCTTTGGACAGACATTCAATGTATCTAAAAATTCAAATATGAGCTCAGAATATAAAATAACTTGATTTGTACAAGTTTATATTTAATTTTATATGTTTTGCAAATCGAATAAAACTTTATATAAAACAACAAAATTTTGATTAACAGAAATGTTATACAAAATATGATTTAATATAAATTAATAAAAAATGTGTATAAAAACTACAATTTGTGTTAAACCTTAACATTGATCTCATTATTTTGAATATTTGCCGACAAATTGAATCAATAATATACTCAATCATTAGGATGAATGAACAAGATAATAAACTAATTGAAAGAGAGACAAACACTCCAATATAGTCCTCCACTTCCAGGGGTTTGCAGTCATTATTTGACAATTGATTATTGACTCCAAAAAATATATCACTTCTTCTCAGAAAAGTATTCAGTTTATAAGCGATAATACCAGTTGTCATATATTCAGAAATTCTGTAATCAGGATCATTTTAAATTATTTAAAACTAATTATAAATCATACCTGAAGTTCAAATTTTCTCTGAAAGTATTATTCAGATTCTTATTTAAAGCCAAAGATATGATCCATCTCTTTGACCATTGCTTGAGAGAAACAAATTTAGCATGGTCATTCATTCTAGAGAAGTGAATCAATAAACTCTTGAAGGGCACATCCAAATGAACAAGAGCACATTTTCTTTCAAAAACACATTTCATAAGACTTTGATCACTAAACAACTGTTTGTTTGATATCATCGATGTGTTTGATTTGATTGCTTTATCAGACATTCCCTTCACTAAACTGTTGTGCAAGGTCTCTTCAGTTAAATAATCTGGAAACAATATCTTCAGATCAGTTTTGAGGATGTCCTCGATGTCAGTGTCCGACTGGTCGGACAGCTTCAGACTTATTCTTGAAATCAGTTCACTGGAGAAGTCGGTGCTTATAATTGCGATCGATATCAGGATTAATGTTAGGATAACCATCAATGGATATGATCTTGCAAACGATAAATCATAATCTATTCCTTGTATTTTATGAAGAACAAGATTTAGCTTTTATAATGCATATTTAAAAAAAATTTACCTTGTTTCAAAAATTTCCAATATACATTTCGAATTATTACCCAATATTTCAAAGTTAAAATATTTTGAGAAGTTTTTACTCGAAAGTATACCAGGGTTATAATGAATAACATGGAAAATAGATAAATAAACACTTGAGACCAAAAAATCCAATCAATTAATGCCAGGAATGAGAAAAGACTTGAATTGAATTGATTTGAATATCTGACGAAAAGACAGAGTTTCTCCTCATTTATGGGAAGGGTGTAGTCAACTATATTTTTGATGAATATATCGGCTCTCATAGGAAAAGGACCCCATATTGCGTCTACTCTCTAAAAAAGATTAATTAAAGAATTTTTTATTCATCATTAGTTTTGATTACATTTTCTATCAAATCGGATAAAACTTGATTTGAATTTGTATTACGAATAACTGATTTGATGCCAATGTTTCGCCGTTTCTCAAAACTGTAGCTAAAGTTCAGGGATTTCGAGACATAAACCAATAAATCGCAGAGAATTCCCTCACATTTCTGTTTAGTGTTATTATTGATAATTAACCAAGGCTCATGTGGATTAGCTAACAGATTTAACTCACTCACACTCATCTTGTTAATAAATGTTTTAAGAAATATATTTATGATTAAGATTGTAATACTGTGGAAAAATCACTAACCATTGAATTAATATTCTGATCTTATACATATGAAGTCTAAAGAGTCTTGTTCAATTTATATTCTGAAAATAATATATCAGACATGACATGAATGTAAATATTTTTGAATAATCAAAACACAATCAATAATAACTTTGAATGGATTATTTATTTTGACTCTTGCAAAAATTACATAAACGACATTCATATTTTAATCAAGATATCAAGTTCTCAAAGTACTTTATTTTAGCATAAATACAAGGTAAATAAAAATCAATTTGTATTCTGGCATTTATTTGTATAGTCTTCAACTTGTTTTTCAATTCTGATACGAAACTAAAGTGTCCTAGCTTATGTTTATTTTGTTTTATAAACATTTCAAGACGAATGAACCATCCTTTTTCAATATTTACATCTACCATGATTAATGGTTAATGAATTCACAACTTGAAAATGTACTTGGCATTCAAAGTCAATATGAAAATTAATATCAGTTCATAATTTTGATTAATTCATTCAATAATCTGAATTAAAAATACAAATCGACCAGGTTAATAAACCTTGTTATAATTAGACTGAATGATTCTTCGAACATTAAAATTATCAGACAAAAGGTTTGACAAGAGCAAATTAGATAACAAATTCCCATATAGTCCTCAAAATTCAAAGGCTTAAAATCATTGTCATTGAAGTCATTGTTGAGAACAAAATGTTTTTCGCTTTCACTCAAATATCGCTTCAATCGATGAGCAATAATACCAGTCGTTATGTATTCCGATATTCTAAAGAATTGAGCAAGCACACATTATATAAAATGACAACAGAATATATGAAAAATACCTTGCAAATAGAATTTTCTTGAAGTGTTTGTCTAACTTTTTATTGAAAGCCAAATGAATTTTCCAAAACTGAGACAATTCTTTAAATTCATAGAATTTGGTGCTTTTGCCCAAAATTTGGGAAAAACGAATCAAAACAGCTTTGAAGGGGACTTCATATGAAATTAATGCAGACCTACCCTCAGACACATCTAATATCCATTTTTGCTGTTTGTAAAGTGGTGCATGCCCACCACGCAATATGGTATGCTCATTCAATGCTCGATTAATGACCTGGTCAATTCCAAATCTTAAATCTATTGCTCTGTGAGTGAAAGAGTCGGGACATAGTATTGTGAGTTTAGACTCCAAAAGTTGTTTCAAACTATCGATTGATTCTTCAGATATTTTGACACTCATTCGGGAAATCAGATCCAATGAAAGGTTTTGACCGATAATAGACGTGAAGATTACTACAAATATGTACAAAACTGTTCTTGGGTATGGATTTAGGCACTTTGTATTAAAACAAATTCCTAATCGAAAGTTAACAAGCAATTAATATGGGAATTAAAAATTTTCAATACCTTCAAATAATGTCTTCACGAAAGTGCATGATGAATTTTCAAAAGTTAGCTTCAACTCATTGTGGATCATAAAATATAACAAATTAGTGAGCAAGAACAAAAATAATATCCATAAATAGACTTTAACCCAAAAATACCAATCAATTAGACCGAAAAATGAGAAAATACTGTTCTTGGTCTGTGGCGATGACTTAATGTAGAGACTCCTCGATTCATCGATCAAAGTAGCAGGGCTATCTATTATCTGATCCGTGAAAACATTCTGAATGAGGGGAAATGGCGACCAAATTGCGTCCGCTTTCTAAATTAACAAGATAATTATATCATGATAAGTTTTTTTCTTTGAAAAATGGTTTTCACGTTTGTTTGGACATATCCAATAAGACCTGACCAGGATCCATTAGCTGATAAAACACCCAGCCCTCCATTTACAAATGTGAGATTGTATTCGAAATCCAGTGATCTTGATAAATAATCTAAAAGTTCACAGAGAATTCCTTTGCAACGATCAAAACTCGAGCTGATCCATGGAGGCAGAAATGGACTAGCTACAATCTCTAATTTTCTTCTCATTTGAGAAATTTTTTCATCGAAACAAAATTAATTGTCTCCAAAAATAAGGGAATATTGAAAATACTTTTATAGCAAAATACTAAATAAATGTGTGTAACTCATCCATCTATATGTCCAAGGTTATTAATTATATAAGAAAGAATCACGAGAATTGAAAATCAATTTATTAAATAGTTTTTATGAAATAAATATAAGAATTATATTCATTCTTATTATATTGGCTCATATTAATCAAATGGAACTAGTTTAGTTAGGAAACATAATTTATTCTAACTTCACTTCACTTGATTAAATTTTCCAAACAATATCGTTACTATAGTTTATCTAAATAATTGAAAAGGAATTCGCGGTAATTGAATGATAGGCCAAATAATTGATAAAATGTCAAAATTTTTATATCAATTACTAATTCTCTTTACGATTATTACATTCAAATTGTTTTTTTCCACGACCTATGGGGAGGGGGTTGAAGGGGGTTAGCTATTGCCACCCATTGACATAAAATTTCAACATTAGGCCCTCCCCTACTGCTCCACAAACTTTTGATTATTGAGAACTAATTAATTAAAACGAGTACTTCATCCAGCCAGATTATCAATGATGTTATGCCAATTATTTGTTCAAGTATAAAAACAAGCAAGCAAACTGTATGAAAAGAGAACATTAAATAAATGATTCCGATATAATCCGAATAATCCAAAGGTTTGAACTCATTTTCATTTAACTCGTTTTCGATACAAAAGTATTCATCACTTTTAATCAAAGATGTCTTCAATTGGTGGTCAACAATACCAGTTGTTATATATACCGATAATCTAGTAAATAAGCAAGATTAATGCACTGAATTGGACCAATTTATTTCTTTAAGATTACCTTGCGAATACAAGTCTTTTGAAATGTTTGTCTAATTTTCTATTGAAAGCCAAATGAATTTTCCAAAACTGAGATAAATCTTTCAATTCATAGAGTTTTGTACTTTTTGTCAAAAAATTGGAAAATTGAATCAAAACTGCTTTGAAGGGCACCTCATATGCCATTAATGCAGATCTGCGGTCAGCCACCTCTAATATCCACTTCTTATCCTGGTAAAGAGATTCGTGACCACCATTCAATATAGTGTGCTCTTTAATTGCTCGATGAATGACCCAATCAATTGGAAATTTCAAATCTATGGGCCTTCGAGTGAATGAGTCGGGCGTTAGTATTGTGATCTTAGACTCCAAGAGTTGTTTCAGAATATTTATCGATTCTTCGGATGTTTTGACACTCATTCGGGAAATCAGATCCATTGAAAAGTTCTGATTAATTATAGCGATACTAATGATTAGAAAAATGTACAAAACTCTCCTTGGACACGAATTCAAATATTCGCTACTTAAACAAATACCTAAATCGAAAAATCAAATTCAAAAATCATTAATAAATATCTTTTGAAGGATTTAACTAACTTTCGAATAGTGCTTTCAAAAGGTTCCATGATAAAACTTTGGAAAGACTCAGTTCAGATCCTTGATTTTTGATGTAAATTATGAAATCAGTTAGCAAGAGCAAAAATTGTATCCATAGATAGACTTCAAACCAAAAGTTGAACTCAATAAGTGATAAAAATGAGAAAATACTGGTCTTGGTCTCCGGCAATGACCTGATATACACATTTTGTTGCTCATCAACAATTGTATCAGTGTAATCTACTATTTGATCAGTGTAAACTCTCTCAATCAGAGGGAAGGGGCTCCAAATAGCGTCGGCCTCCTATATAATTGACTCAATTCGTTATTTTAAGTTACAATTTCATCAAAAAAAACATTTTTACATTTGTCTGAATATATCTGATAAGGCCTGACCAGGTTCCATTTGGCAATAGAATGCCAACTCCTTGATTTGTTGCGGTAAAACTGTAACTGAAGTTAAGTGATCTTGACAAATATTTCAAAAGTTCACAAAGTATTCCATTGCAAACATTTTCTGTTAACGAAATCCAAGGCGGGTGAAGGGGATGAACAACTAGTTTCAATTTTCTACTATTTTCACCCATTGTCTCTCAAATGAACCGAATAATTTAAAATATTGCTTACGAAAAATGATATAGACTAGTTTATAACTTGTAAGGTGAGACAAAAGAAGACAATGATAACTAATACAAATAATGTAACTAATCTACACTGAAAAGTTCCCTCCAATTAGAAATCCAATTGGGTGGGCCAAATCGCTGAAAAATCCAATGGTTAATTGGATCGATATATC
>JAQGBD010002261.1:0-10685 GCA_034698165.1 Punctoribates punctum
GTTAACTTATTTCACAGTTGATGTCATTCATCGAGAGAACAGCTAAGAATAGGATTGGTTTCTATTTCGGTAAAATGTTTATAATAGATCAATTCAGGATCTACTTGGTAATTCATAATTTTAACCTGATTAATTTTTCAAACATGATTTTTCATTCAGTGGTTTGCGGTTATGTTTCGATTTCTATTGAAAATTCAAATTTGTTCATCCAATTTAAAATGAGTCAACGCCAACACGAGTCAAGCCTGACAGACATTAAACAATCTTGGTATTACAATATTTCAATATTTTTCAAATAAGGTTTTTGCAATCAAATAAGAATTTGTTCAGGGAACTTCTCTAAAGCCATAACAAATATCATATTTTAATCAATAATTTAATCAATAATTTTAAAAATTATTCTCGAAAATCATCATTAAATATGAGTGGTTTGAAAATTTCACTCAATTATAATGAAAGTTTATCATGCAAGTTTAGCTAAAATAAGATCAAATTAATGGCGACCACCATGACCAAGATGACAAATTATTATCAAAAAGTCTAGAGTTGGAGTCCAAGATTGGAATGGCCATGTTCTTCAGAGGACCTGGTTTCACGCTGCTCATTTGCACTGCATTTATCTTGTTAATTTTAATAATCGAATGTGTTTTAGGTTTAACTAGGTGAAAAAATTTCGAGAAAATTCAAAGTGACTTTAAATAAATACCAAGTTTATATCTTTCATAGGGAAGTTTCCAGTTATTTTGAAACTAAACTAGTACATAATTAAAAAAAATGACCTTAATAAAATTACAGTCTGCAATTTTCAAGAACATTTTCTTCAAACCAACTTATGTTTTGAAAATGAGCAAGATCAAACAATGAAAGTTTATAACTTAGCAAGGTAATTCAATACATTAAATCACGTGGTCTGACGTCAAGCTCTTGGAAAATATGTTTTTCCGAGTAAATTGATTGAAAAAATGGCAGTCATTTGGAGAAAGTATTCGTTTATTTTGATCTTGGTTATTTATAAACTAGTAAACTGTCAAAATTCAAGATGTAAGTAAAGATGAAAATTAACCTAGCTCAAATTGAATCCAATTTATTCAACCAGCAACAAATGAATTGCCACCAGCAACTCCTACCCAAGCTAAAACCCAAGATGAACTATTCCGAACACTGTCCAAGTCGAAAGCAAGTGTCTGGGTTGATACGAACAAAGGCAATGTTTTCAGGTATAAATAATTCACCAAGATAATTAACTAAATTCTGGTCTAAATTACCAAGCACAAGTATGGGATCAAGTAACTTGGAGAAAAATAAACAACCGGTTAATGAGCCAATAGGCCACTCAAGAAACATGCTTTTGACCTTGCTCGTTCAGCCGGATTCTGGTCAGCCAATCACAGCAGTGCCCCCACAGGGCCGGGAGTCTAACCTAAAGCCAGTCCTTCTTCTCCTCCAACAACAGCACGACTTGAGTGGAATTCTTCTCGAAAAACAGGAAAAACTCGAGAAACTCAATGTCCAACTTCAGCATCAGGTGAAATTAGCTTGCTCAATTCAATTACCAAGCTCATAAATTTAATTTTTATACCTTAAACCTTAATATTTCAATTAACCTAGATCAAAAACCAGCACAATCTGGTCGTTGACCTCTTGGAACACATAAAACTCTTTCTAGAAGTTATGAAAACACCAGGCTCATCTAATGAGAACCTAGATAAAATCAAGCAACGTTTAACCTCAAAGATAGCCAAGGCACATGAACCACATTCAACATCATCTAGCTCAACTGCAAACGCAGTTGTAACCGCACAGAATAGAAATAAAAAGTTGCCTGATTCTGTCACCTTGGCACCTCCTGCTGAGCAAGCTCAACCTTTGCCCCAACAGAATTCCCAGCCCTTCCAACCTGAGCCAGCACAACCAGTCCCCCAATTCCAACAACAAGCACAGCCTGAACCCATGAGACCAAGTTCAAATTTTAATCTGGACCAACCACAAAATCAAAACCAAGTTCCTCTTGGAAACAGTCCCCAAAGTGTATCACTCCTTTCCGCTCAGAATGACCAAGCACAAACAACAGAAGCAGCACCTGCCCCTCTATCAGAACCTACACCATTTGTTGAAAAAGAACCACCTAGCAATAATCAACAAGTACCTAATGATCCCGTACCTGCTCCTGGTCCTCCCGAAATTACACCCTTGGCCAATGAGCCAATACCCCCAAGTGCTCAAGGTCCTGGTGCACCTGCCCAAGCAATGGGAGCTCCTGGTGCTGTTCAGCAAGGTCAATTAAGCCCTGGAAATCAAGCAAACAATCCTGGATATCCTGGTTATCCTGCACCAGCAGCGCCTCCCAAACAAGATCCAGGGGTAGGAGCGCCTTCCAAACATGACCATGGTCCAGGAGTGCCTATTAAACATGACCATGGTCCAGCAGAGCCTCCCAAACATGACCATGGTCCAGGAGTGCCTATTAAACATGACCATGGTCCAGGAGCGCCTCCTAAACATGACCATGGTCCAGCAGAGCCTCCCAAACATGACCATGGTCTAGGAGTTCCTATTAAACATGACCATGGTCCAGGAGCGCCCCCTAAGCAGGACCCTGACAAACCAACGTTCAACATTTTAAAAAGACCAAGACATCGGTTCCAGGGAAGAAATAAACCCATTTCAGTGAACAGTGACTCAGAAGTCAAGGGCGCGTTTCCTGACAAAGAACAGTTCCTTGTACCATGAGCATTTGTCTGACTAGTTGTAAAATAGAATTTAAATTTAACAAGAATAAAATTATTTAAAATAAAAAACTGTCCTGACTTCACCAAACATCAAGCAGAATTATTTAATTAATCACCTTGTCAATGATTCCATTTTCAAAAAAGTTCCAAGATTAAAATCAATTAGGAATTTAGCTAAAGTTAGAATTATCTAGTTCCTGTCTAGACAATTAAAATTTGTTTGTACAAGCTCATTTATTTGAAGATAAGCTGGAATTTTCCATATTTTTCAAGTGTTATATTATTTGCTAGATAAAAAATTTTATCAGAAAACTACTGCTTAATATTCTATTAACTTAGTAAACAGATTAAAATCACCATGGTCCCAATCAATTTCATTCCGGCATAAATCCCAGTTTGAATTCATAATTAAACGCGTAGTTCTATTGAAATGAGTTCTAACCAAGATCGAAAATCATCCCCTGGTCAAGTGAGAAGTGTAAGCTGTCCTAACGAGACCAAGACACTTGGATTTGGCGTTGGAATTAGCCCTGGTGGTATCAAGGACATGGCTGAATTTGTACAGGGCTCTGAGGGAAGGGTGAATATTATTATCGCCAACAGAATGAGCAAGGACATCGATATTCATCTTCAAGGCGGAACGAACAAGGAGAAACGCGAAAAACTCAAGAAAGAAATGTCCAGGGTGTTTTCAAAAAAGCCTAAGGATGGCCTGGTGACCAAGGCAACTCATTACGAGTGTGAGTTCTGGTGGGGAGATAAGCATGCTAAAATGTTTGTCTATGGCAACAGAGCACCACGATGCAAAAATCTTGTGTATGAGGTTAGAGAGGACGGAATTTTTCTGATTTTGCAGCAAGATCATTTGTTGCAGGAGTGGGAGGACTACTGAATAACGAAAAAACTGACCTTGTTTCAATTCAAATAAACAAATTCTGTTTTTATGCCAAAATTATCTTATCAAGAACAAATTCATTCGATAAGCGAGTATATTATTTATAATTCAATGTTTTGTTATTGAATAACTGAATTATTTTAACAAGATCATTTATTGATTGAATTGATTGATGTGTCATCCGGATGATTTATTCAATTTAAGCAAATTTAGCGACTGTAATTTAATCAAGCTCAATAATTTGAATATAGTGTTCGCGTGGTTTTTAATTAACTTGACTCAATCAAAACTACCAATTATTTAATTATAATCTAGGCTATTTTTCCATTGTTTTTTCAGCCTTTTTTCAACAAGTTCAATCTGTGTTTAATAAAACAAATTCTATTATTCTCATCCGGGTGGTTAATTCATTTTACTGACTGTAATTTAATCAAGATCAATAACTAGAATAACGTGTTTGCATGATTATTTATTAAAAACTGCAAATCAATTAATTATAAACTAGGTTACTATTGCTTTGTTTTAATCAAACTAAACCTAAAACTGACACTTTCTCAATCACAAAAACGATCATGGCAAATACAGTACAAATAACAATGGTAAAGCCAGGTCCTCTGAAGAACATGGTCAATCCAATCTTCGTATCCAGCTCCAAATTTCGTGATGCTGTTTGTGCACCTTGATCATCTTTGTTCGGATTTGTATTTATATAGATTTTCGCCACTTTTTCCAAGACGTATATTGTTCTGTCAACTATACCCATCTCCAACTGTGATTTGAACCTAGATCATTTGAATTTTTTGATAGAATTCTCGGTAATAATTCTCAAATAACTTACATTCGATATATTTGTCGTGAGTTTGGATGAGTTTTCGAGACATAAGAGTGAATGAATTGTTGGCCGTATTTGTGCTCGGATTCCATTAAATTCAGTTCATTGAACAATAATTTAATTGTTTGCGTAGTCTTACTATTGATCAAGATCACTAATTTTCTTTCAACCAAGTCTTTTCTTGCACCAGTTTTGCCAATTATGTTCATAGGACTTTCATTACTCATATTCAGATGTTTCTCATAGATATCTAGTCTTTTGATCAGAATTCCATATATTCTTGGCTCAGAAATTTCTATTTCACCTAGATCACTCTTTCCGATGACATTAATATCAGGGTTATCAACAATTTGTTCGAGTGTTTCCGCAGTGAGCGAGGGCTTTGTCTTGAAGAATGTCTTCAATAATACACTATTGAAACATCTTGTTAAAATACTCGAGTTCAAGAGCCAAATGAACAAGAGAATAAATATTGCCCTGTTCATTTTAATAATACTAATCAACTTCATTGGTTGTGCTAAATAGAACCCTGCTAAATTGAACACAATCCTGAAGAAACTAAAACCTTGCTTGCTCAAATTCTTCAATAGGATCGAATAGACTGAAATGAATAAAAATAACAAGATCCAAATCTGTAAAATATAAACATAGAAAATTCTTCGACTATAATTCACAAAAATTCACCTGGTGTGAAAATAACTTGCGGTATAACAAGTATGAAAGATCTTGGTCATGGTTCAAAATGCTCACTAATTCCACGGAATAGTAAGACGTTATCGTTTGGTATAAAGTTAAATGTTCCTGCTCAACACTGAACCCTTTTTTCAAGAAACATATGTGAGATGTATCCTGCATAACAAATTAACCAGATTAAATTCAATTCAAATATTCTCCTAGAGGAGGGGATCGTGATAGGTGGTGCATTATTTCGAGGCGTAAAAACCACAGGTAACCAAGGCAAAAATAATTTTGGTCTATAACCTAGCCTTTGGGCATCACTTTATTAAATGACCTACATTCATTTTGCTACAAGTTTCAGGAACCAGGTTAATACTTAAGCCAAGTTTGCATGTCAAATATTCCAGGTAATTGGCAATAAATCCATAAGCGTTAAACTTGAAGAAATTTAATGAGTTTTAGCTTGATCATTTCAAAATTATAATGACTTACTAATCCACTTAATGGGATTGTTATCGAGCCTGTCCTGTTGTAATCACCTTGGTGACATTCAATGTCATCCCAAATGGAATATGTTTTAAAGAAATGGTTTCCTATCCTTAAAAACTTCGACCAATCGATACTCATAATTGAGCCTGGTGTTTTTAGTTGCTAGAATAATTTGAATTGTATTCTGTAGAAAAGTTATCTATCAATTTTGATTTGTTTCAAAGTCTTCTTATTTAAATATAAACATGCAAATAATGGTTGATTAAAATCAATATAATCTAGATGTTTTCTCAATAAAATAAATTAATCAAGCTAAAAAAAATCATTTCATTCCATTTGTTTATTCATAAGATTAATTCATTTTTATTTGATCTTGGTATAATTAAATTGATATTTACTTGCGTTTTATTTATATTTAATAAAGACCTCGATCACAAAAATCAACATGGAAATAAGAGTGCAAATAACAAGACTAAAACCAGGTCCTCTCAAGAACATGGTCAAACCGATTTTGGTTTCCAATTCCAATTTATGAGCCAACACATTATCATCTTGGTTATCTTGCAATTTAGTTATTTAAATTTTAGCCACGATTTCCTGTGTATTCAATGATCTTTCAACAATTCCCATTTCCTTTTGTGACCTGAACCTGGACATTTGAAACAATTAAGTAGATTATTCACAAATTCAATTATACCCAGTGATGCCCATCCATCGATTTTCTCCCAAAAAGTGACCTTTTTTTGCTACCCGTCCCCCCTTAGATTCAAATGTTTTAACATTATGTCTAAGGAGAAGAACTAGGTCTTTTAATGATTTGAAAATTAAAATAACCCTTTCCTGATTGGTTTCTTTGTTCCCCTCCCCCTTAACAGAAGGAGCTTGGACATCACTGGTTTTGACTTACATCCGGGATATTTGCTTAGAGTTTGGATGAGTTTTCGAGACATATGAGTAAGAAAATCGATGAAAGTATTTGTGATCTGATTCCTTCAGGTTCAGTTTGAAATTCAGTATTTTAACTGTGCTAGTTTCTAAGCTATTGAAATAGAACATGAGCTTTCTATCAAGGAGATCTTTAATCAATATTGGATTAGAAGCCATGTTTAAAGTGTCGCTATTCGTGACATTTAAGTGTTTTTTATATTCTTCTAATCTTTTTCTCAGAATTTCATATACTGTTGGCCCAAATGATTTGAAATCACCAAGATAGTTTCCGCCAAATCCGCCATATACTGTAATATCCGGGTTATTCATAATGTCTTCTAATGAGTTTGCAGTGAGCGAGGGCTTCGTCTTGAAAAATGTCTCCAATAATACACTGGTGAAACATCTTGTTAATATGCTCGAGCATAGTAGCAAGGTGAACAAAAGTATATATGCTGATTTATTCAATTTATTGATTTTTGACCTGACGAGTGATGGGCAAAGGTTAGATCCAACTAGGTAATAGACGTTTTTAAAAATCGAATTGTTCCAGTGGGAAAATTTCAATAAAATGGAATATAATAAAATCGAAAATATGAGCAAGGTCCAAATCTATATAATTGAAATAAATGTTAAATTTTTATATTTTAATTTGAAATTAAATCCTTGAATATTTCACCTGGGTAGAAAACAATTTGCGGTATAACAGAAATGAACGATCTTGGTCATGTCTCAAAACGCTGAGCAATTCAATCAAATAAGAAGATTCAATTGATTGGTATAAATTCAGATGTACTTGCTCATAAATTATATCTTTATTATTAGAATTAATACACAGTATTGCTGACTCCTGGGTTAAAATTTATTAAAATAAGCAACTAGGTAAATTCTAAACTTACGTTAACTTGGTCACAAAAAGCCTTGACAAAATTTAATGTCAAGCCAAGGTTGCATGTTAAATATTCCATGTAATTTGACCTGTATCCAATAGTTTGGACATTCTATTTTGTTGATAAATATATTTGATCAAGGTACTCTTGAATTTAAAAATATTACCCATTTCACAGGTATTGTAATTGAGCCAGATTTGTTTGAATCATCTTGGTGACATTGGAAAACTACATATACAGTATTAAGTTTCGTGAAATATCCAGCAATTCTTTGGAACCTTACGTAATCAAAATTCTTTTTGAGCCTGGTAATTTTCTATTGAAATATATGCTCAGGTATACCAAGGAATAAAAGAGTATATGTTGAAATAATCTAGCAAATTCTAATGACTGTTTGATACAGTGTTTTCATCATTAATTTTTGTTTTTTAATTCCTTAAAATTCAATCTAGGTAATTTAATGAAAAGGTAATATTTTTTAGTGGAATTATCCTATGACATCAAAAATTTCCTTGATGATTAATTGGTAGATCATTATTGATCGCCAGGTTAACAAACCATAATAGTCAGGATAAATATGTCACAATTATATTATCTAGATCAAAAATATATTGATTCTAGTTATTCATTATATCGAAAAGAATTATAATTGAATTGTTTTATTTTATTGAATCTTGGTTTTTGATTGATTTTCTCCACACAACACATCTATTTTATTATCCAGGTCATCAAGGTTTCTATTATAAAAATAAACATGGAAAATAGAGTGCAAATAACTAGACTAAATCCAGGCCCCCTTAAAAACATAGCCAATCCTATCTTGGTATCCAATTCCAAGCTATGAATAAACACATCTTGGTCAATTTGTCTTGAATTTGTTTCTATGTAGATTTTAGCCACGATATCCTGCATGTTCCATGATCTTTCAACAATACCCATCTCATTTTGTGACTGGAACCTAAAAAATTGTGATTTAATAGAATAAATATTACCTAGTTAATCCAGTTTACTTACATCCGGGATATTTGCTTAGAGTTTGGGTGAGTTTTCGAGACATAAGAATAGCTAAATAGATGAATGTATTTGTGCTCGGATTCCATTAAATTCAAGTTATTATTCAAAATTTTAATTGAACTTGTTTGTGGACTTTCAAAGAACAGGACCAATTTTCTATCAAGGAGATCTTTACACAATTTTTGATTCGATACCAAGTTTATAATATCATCATCGGTGAAATTCGTGTGCATTTTATATATTTCAAGTCTTTTCTTAAGAATTTCAAATGTTCTAGGTCTAAAAGATTCCAAAGCATAAATTAAATGTCCAGAAATTACAGTAATATCTTGGTTATTCTCAATGTCTTCTAATGTGTAGGCAGTGAGAGAGGGCTTTGTCTTAAAAAATGTCTTCAATAATACACTGGTGAAACATTTTGTTAATATGCTTGAGCATAGCAGCCAGGTGAACAACGCTAGATATGTTGATTTATTCAACTTATTTAAATTGAATCTAGCTAATGGTTGGCATAGGAAAAAGCCAACTAGGTAATAAGAATTTCTGAGTATTGAATTGTTCCAGTGTGAACATTTCAATAAAATAGAATACAATAAAATGAAAGAGATGAGCAAGGTCCAAATCTATAGCAATTAAAAAGGGTAATTTGAATACAAATCATTGAACATTTTACCTGGTATGAAAATAATTTGCCGTATATAAGATAAGAACTATCTAGGTCATGTCTCAAAATACTGAGTAACTCGATCAAATAAGTTGATGATATTGGTGTATATAAACTAGACTTTGCTTGCTCATCATTTAGCCCAACCGGCCGGATACAAATTATCGACGAGTCCTAGATATATTTTAGAAAATGAAAATGTTCTAGCAAAATTTTAAAAAAAAATTACATTGTAGTCTTGACATCTTCCTGAAACGAAATTCAATTTCAAGCCAATGATGCATGTTAAATATTCGAGATAGTTTGAAAGATATCCTATTATTGTGAAATCCTGGTAATTTTTAAGAAATATTGGATATTTTTGAACACATTCATTGAAAAAATACCTTGCTCATAGGTATTGTGATTGAGCCAGTTTTGTTAAAATGCTCTTGATGACAGTTGAAACTTTCATCAGTTGAACGAATTTTCACGAAATACTTAGCAAGTCTATAGAATCTATCACGATCAAAAGACATTTTCACCTAGCAATTTGCCAATTAAAATTTGCAGGCTTGAAAATAACTTGAAAGAAATACAAAAACTGATCTAGAACATTAATTTTATATTAAATGTTGAAACAATGTAATTTTCCGTCAAAATTTAATCTAAAACAAAAATAAATTTAATCATGATACAATATTTTCTTTGAATAAATATCAATTGTTTATTAATTATTTTCGTTAAAATAATAAACTTGCAAAATTTAATTAAATACATTTATATTTTAATCAGTGAAGAAGAAAAATGTGGGATAACTAAACATGGTATTTTTTGATCGAAGTAGGGAACATATCGAATCAGAAAACACTCTTGAGCATACCAGACTCCACCCCCATAAATTTTGACCAGGAAGAGCTGCAATACTAAAATTGGGTGATGAGACACCAGAACTCAGTCCAGACACCATAATTCTTAGGAGGGAGAGTTCGATGTATTGTTTATGAACCTCAAGGGGGAGGTTGGATGTTTTTTCCGAACCCACACACTTTTGTGGCAACTTTTGTTCCGCGAGTTCTTCGGCTCATGGGGCGTATTCGGGCGGGGGGGGGGGGTGTCCTAAGGATTTTTAAAAAAATCTTTCAAGCGGCATTTTACAAATTTTTTGCCCCAAGCTCTTCGGCTTTGGAGTTATTAAGGGGGTGTCCTAAACTTTTTTCAAACAAATTTTCAGGGGGGTGGGATGTATATGTCAGATTAATTACAAAATTTCAGGAGGGTATCATATATATTCTAATATTTCCAAACTTTCAGCTTAATGGGGGTGGTATTCCGGGCTCTACTCCATCTTGGTTAAGCCTGGTATATACATCCAAAACACACCCTTCTTGAAAATTGTTTTGATTTTCATACCTGATAATAATATTTTGTTGTCCTCAAAAACGTCTCAGATTTTTATATCTTGATATTTTCTTCTTTTCTAATTACTTCTATTCTAAGTCAAACAAATGATCAGGCACCTCAAATTATGGCAGAATCTGCCAAATATCTCAACATTTTTGATATAAAGAGTGAGCATGATCAGGGG
>JAQGBD010002262.1:0-10681 GCA_034698165.1 Punctoribates punctum
GACCTCAAACCAGAGAATGTCCTCATCTCTGATGGAAGTGACGGACGATTCCTGAAGTTATGTGACTTCGGAATATCTAAAATATATAACAAACATTCAGTTCAAACTCGAGGACTGGGAACTCAGGACTATATCGCACCAGAAGTGGATAATTCAAACAGTTATGATCTGAAGGCAGACATTTGGAGTCTTTCAAGGATTACAAAAGAAATATTTGAAATCAAATATACGGACGAAAAATTGAGAAAAAAGTAATTAAACTCTAATTAATTTTTATATTAATTTATTTTCATTTTATAGGAATTATCCAAAAACCCATTTCAAAGAATTAAACAAATTATTGGAAACGCTTACCATTTGTTTCTCAAAGGATCCAAACAAAAGGCCCGACTCTAAGGAGTTGTTAAATAAAATGAATGAATGGACAGTCGATAGGAAAACAATTCTTAAAAATCCAAATCTGAGTGAATTTCAGACCATTTTAAGTGAGAAAAACAATTTTCTCAAAATATATTTTGAAAAATTAATTCAAAGTAATGAATGATTAGACCATTAATATTCTGTTCAACTGATTCCTCTCTTAAAGTAATAAATAAAATATTTTTAATCAGAATTTTAAACTTAATTAAAGTTAAAATCAAATACTTTTTTTTGTAAACTTTTCAATAAAAGGGGAATCAAAGGAACTTTTATTGTGTTATTTGTGATTAAAATAATGTTTTGCTTCAAAAGGTGTGACTTAAAAACCAAAACTACGAAAATATAAACAAATCTTTCATTTGTTTTTTAAGTCCCTAACAAGTTATGTGACGTCGGATTATCAGCACTTCATCAAAAATTTGAAATTCCTAACGAATATAGTTCCTTGGTCAATAAAGAAATGGAGTTAAAATACAATCACACTCAAGGAAGGGGTGACACAAAATCAGATATCTATAGTCTGGCACTCATTGCGACAGAAATATTCGGATTAACTAATTTAGAATTCCTGAACATCTTCACAATTGAAGACCAAGATGAATTGTGAGCAAATTGAATTTTTACAACATTCACTGAATAAGCATGTTCAATTTTTAGACGTAAGATGTTTTCGGCGATTTATGAGAACACAATTTCAGAAAATAAGTTCAAATCTCTTTTGGAAACTCTTAATATTTGTTTGTTTTCTGAAGACTTCAATCAAAGACCTGATTGTAAGCAACTGTTGGACAGAATGAGTAAATGGACTGTCGATAAGTTTGGTAAAGAAGATCCTTTTATGGAAGAATTTTTGAACATTGTTTGAACGAAAAGTGGTAATTCATTTAAACAAGCTGAATTTAATAGTTGAATAACTTAGTGTATGTTCATTTTAAAAATGTGTTGTTCGCCTTGTGGGAATTACTCAGATTCTATTGCCTAGGAGCATTAATATAAAAAGATAAGATTATAAACACTTTCGTTATCATTGATTTCACTCTCTATTGGCTTATTTCCATATAAAAGCCTCTGAAGAGTGAGTCCAGAGAACAGTCAACAGAACTCTTTTGAAAACTTCACATAAATTGATGAGAATTTTGACATTTGTTTCAATCAATAGTTTTTAAAAATGAGTTTTAGTGACAAAAATCGACAAAAATGTAATGAAATGTCAAAAAATAATAGCGTTTATGACTCCGGCGATGGACTGAAAGACATGCAGTCATCAGATTCGGTGACTTCTTCTAAACCGATGTCAATTAGTTTCACCGGTTGTGGACTTTTGTGTCTGTATTACTTCGGAGTCATCGCCTGTTTAAGGAAATACCTGCCGAAGAGCAAAGAGGCCATCGTTTGCGGGTCCAGTTCTGGAGCACTGGCAGCCGTTATTCTTTGCTTAGATTTGCCAATTGGTAAGTTTGGTCCTATTTATAATGTGTAAACAATTATTCCTAATATTTTAGCTAGTTAATAATGCCATGAAATTTCTAAATTCGATTGCACTTTCCTTGTTTCAAGTGTTTATTATAATTGTTGATAGCTTATAACTTGCATTAAGCTAATCAAGGTTATTTGTTTATCAAATGACTGTAAGTAAGGTCAATCATTTGAGATAAGAGTCGAGTGATTTCGAAGAATTTCATTTATGTAAAGAAGTAATTGTTTTGATTTCATATTCTCAAAAAATTGTAATTTAATTTAGCATGATCAATCTTTGATAGAGTCCTGCACATCCAAGTTTGTTGAGATAGCCATGAAGGCCAGGAATAAATCACTTGGACTATTGCACCCAGGCATTAATTTAAATGAAATACTTTATGAATATTTGAATGAAATATTACCCGAAAACTGCTATAAGAGAGTAAAGGGACGACTCTTCTTGAGTGCCACCCGGGTTAGTGAGGGAAGAAATGTCTTGATTAGTCAATACGATTCAAAAGAAGATGTAATCCAGGTATCACTCAAATTATCTAGATGATTTTCTGTTTGATCTTGGTGTTTTAATTGATAGGCTGTGCTATGTTCGTGTTATATACCTCTATCGTCTGGTTTAGTTCCCCCAAAACATAAGGGAATACCCTATTTTGACGGAGGCTTCAGTAATAACCTTCCCAAAATCAACCAAGACACGATCAGGGTGAGCCCACTAATGGGGGACTGCGAAATTTGTCCCGAAGACAATCCCTATTTTCGCTTCAATATTATGTTTTACGACAATTCCATTCAACTCTCAAAAGCAAATCTTTGCCGATTCCTGGGAATGGCTTTTCCTGGAAATGCGACTGAATTTTCCAAATTATTTCACCAGGGATTCAATGATTCGCTTAAATATTTGTTCAGCAAAAGTAAGTGTTTTTGATTAAAGTCAATAATTTAATGGATTTCATATTATTTGTGTTTATTGTCAGTGATTTTGTCGATAAGTTATTTATCATTTGATTTGATTCTAATTAATTGCTTTACTTTTAATCTGAAGATAAGATTTCCTGTGATTTATGTCTGAGCTCTCAGTTGTCATCTGATTTGAACTCTAATAAAAACTTCAAACATTGTGACAACAATTCCTGTGCTGAGGGAACGCCACAAAAGTTTTATTCTTCAAGAGATGATTGTATGGAATGCTCTCAGAGACGAAAAGTGGCAGAAAATGACTCTTTTCCCGACTCTTTCACTCAAAGTATGGCTTTTAATGACTGCTTTTATAATTTATAATTGATTTCCATATTTCTGTTAAGCGGTTGAAAGGATGTGCACTCAGGTCGACAAGAATTGGCTAACGAGGAAAGGACCATGGGCACTTCGACTACTGACAATATTCATCTTACCATTAATAATACCTTTTGACTACACTATTGCATTTTTAACCATGGTATTCCAACAGATAACAGCCATCAGATCTGAATACAAAACCGCGATTAGGACTCAACTAGTACTTTTTAAATTATTAGCCACTTTTGGCATGGTCAAATACTAGTCTTTGTATTTGTCATTATATTTGATAAATTTTCAACACTTCTTAAGTTTTTGGATAAAAATTACCTGGATCATTTGTATAATCAAAAAGTTCACCAAGATTAATTTTCAGTTATGTTGAAAAAATATTTAATCGTGTAATAAAACTTTTTAACTCAACCTATTAAAAAACTTTTGGAAAATCAATAGTAATTCTTTAAAATTTAGAATTAACCAAGTTCTTTTAAAAATAAGTATTTTCTTATTTGTTGACAAAAATCTGATGAAAATTATCTTAAATATAGTCACGAGTTATAGAAATAAACAAAACTTTCCGCTAATACGCGATTTGCACGTCTGGGGAGCAATAATTGCCCTTGGTAATCCCTCAATAGATAAGACAATGAAGGACTTTAGTCTTCCGTAAGCACTGCCTCTTGTTTTCACTCATCACTCACCCCAAAGCACATGAACAGTGAGTCCTCTGGACCGTCAACAGAAATCTTTTGTTAAATTCACTTAAATTGACGACAATTTTGACATTCGTTTCAATCAATAGCTTTTAAAATGTGTTTCAGTGACAAAAAGCGTGAAAATAGTTATGAAAAGTCTAATAATAATAACAACAATGGTCTCAAAAATGGCCAGACATCAAATTCGGTGACTTCTTCTAAGCAGATGTCAATCACTTTCACCGGTTGTGGGCTTTTATGTCTGTATTACATCGGAGTCATCGCCTGTTTAAGGAAATACCTGCCGAAGAGCAAAGAGGCCATCGTTTGCGGGACCAGTTCTGGAGCACTGGCAGCTCTTACTCTTTGCTTAGATTTGCCAATTGGTAAGATAATTTATACCTTGATTAGTTTTGGAAAGTTTTCAATCAATTTAGATAAAAGTCGATTGTTTTCAAAGATTTTCTGTTTATTTTGTATGAGTAGTAAATCAGTAGTTATTTTGGTTTCATATTTCTAATCAATTATTATTCTTTAATTTACCATGATAACAGAGTCGTATACCTCAAAATTCGTTGAGTTAGCCATGAAAGCCAAGAATAAGTCACTCGGGTTATTCCACCCAGGCATTAATTTGAGTGAAATACTCTTTGAATATTTGAACGAAGTATTACCCGAAGACTGCCATAAGAGAGCCACCGGACGACTATTTATAAGTGTTACCCGGGTCAGTGATGGAAGAAATGTATTCATTAGTCAATTCGATTGCAAAAAAGATCTAATCAAGGTAAAAATCAAATTTGGCTAGTTCTTTTTAGTTTAATCATGCTATTTTAATTGATAGGCTGTGCAATGTTCGTGTTATATACCGCTGGTGTCGGGTATAGTTCCGCCCAAACATAAGGGAATATCGTATATCGATGGCGCCTATAGTAATAACTTTCCCAAAATCAACCAGGACACAATTACTGTTAGTCCTTTTGGAGTATCGGATATCTGTCCCGAAGACAATCCCTATAATGGGTTGAGTTTCATGTTTTACGACAATTCAATACAATTCTCAAAAACAAGTATTTTCCGAATCTTTGGTATCATTTTTCCGGGAAATCCGACGGAATTTTCCAAGATTTGTGACCAAGGATTCAATGATACTCTTAAATATCTGTTTAGCAAAAGTAAGTAATTTTTATTAAAGTCAATAATTTAAAGGAATTTCCGTTATTTGTGTCAATGACTTATAGATTAGATAAGTGTTTATACAAAATATAGATTTTCTGGTTATTTGTCATTTGATTTGATTCTAATTAATTGTTTTTCTTCTAATCTGAAGACAAGATATCTTGTGATTTATGTCTGAGCTCTCAGTTGTCATCTGATTTGAATTCTAATCAACATTTCACACATGATGACAACGATTCCTGTGCTGAGGGAACGCCACAAAAATCGTATTCTTCAACAGAAGATTGTATGGAATGCTTTCAGAGACGAAAAATGGCAGAAAATGACTCTTTGCCCGACTCTGTCACTCAAAGTAAGGCTTTTGATGACTGAGTTTATAATCAATAATTGATTTCTATATTTCTGATAAGCGATTGAAAGGATGTGCACTCAGGCGGACAAGAATTGGCTGACGAGGAGCCAACCCTCGGCCCTCAAACTACTGAAAATCTTCAGCACATCATTCCTCACACCAATTGACTGCACTCTTTCAGTGTTGGCCAAAGTATGGAAACATTTGACTGTCATTAGGTCTGAGCACAAGACAATGATCCACAGTATTGTGATATTTGCTAGATCATCTGTTACTTTGGGCAGATTTAAATACTAGTTATCTAGTTCTAACATTTATTTTGATCGTGGTTATTCAAAATATTCTCATATTTAATGAAATTATTATAAAATAGCCTAGTTCATTTAATTTTATAAGTAATAAAGTATTTATTTTATTCGAAATTCTTTGAAGATATGATTTATTCGATAAATTCAAAATAACAATGAACATGCTCAATTTGAGAGTCCAAAGAATTAAAGTTAGTGTAAAATACAGTGGTTGTCCTTGGTTAATTCACTTGTTCTTTCATTTGTGGCACTACTGATAAGATTATTTAAGAAGTGATGACTTTTCCATAGATTAGTTTTATAGACAATCATTGGCTGAAAATATTGAGACGAATAAAACACTCAATGAATACAAACATTTGTGAAAATTATTCTTCATTTGTATCGAAGGTTAGACTCATTCAGTGTTCAGTCAAATGTCAAACAAAATGTTAAGTGATTTCAGACACAGGAATGCAAATGCTTTTGATGTTAAAAATAGTAATGAATTGGGGAATAAAGGGATGTCTGTTCTGAGGGACAGCTCGAAAAGTGCACAAATGTCTGTGTCGTTCGCCGGGTGCGGTTTTCTCAGCTTTTATTACTTGGGAGTCAGCGCGTGTTTGAAACAATACAAACAATTTAACGAAAATACAATTTTTTGTGGCGCGAGCTCTGGAGTAATGGCTGGTCTGGCTCTGTGCTTGGATCTTCCGTTAGGTATGTCCACTGAATCTTAAAGTAAATTACAAGAAAACAAGGATTTGATCGCTAAGTCTGTTATCAGTCGATGTTTGGACTCTTATATCAAACTCTTATTATAAGAATCAAAGTTCAGATCAAAGTATTTATTCTCTTATTTGAAGATCACTTCCACTGATAACAAACTGTTTAATTCCAAGATTATAATTCTTTGCATTGGAATTTAAGTGTGCATGGTGAATTTGAAGTTTGTAGCATTTTAGAGGTTTATTCATGATAAAATAATTTCCAGAAAAAAGCACCTGGCAACTTCTAGATTTGGTGAATAAGGTGAGGGCTAAACCACTGGGAGTAATGCAGCCGAGTTGTGATCTGCACAAGATGATTTTTGATAGCTTGATGCAATTACTGCCCGATGACTGTCACAAACGAGTCTCGGGACGACTCTTCGTGAGTGTCACCCGAGTCAGTGATGGCCAGAATGTACTCATCAGTCAATTTGATTCAAAAGAAGATCTGATTCAAGTAATTCACGCAAAATTAATCTTGCACATTTCAAATTCTAACTTTTATTTGAATGTTATCAAGGCAATACAATGTTCTAGCTACATTCCATTTATGTCTGGAATATCTCCGCCCAAATATAAGGGGAAAACCTATATAGACGGCGCACTCAGCAATTATTTGCCCACACTTTCGGAGAACACCCTAACAATCAGCCCCTGGTCGGGACAGTTCGACATCTGTCCCATCAATGAAACATCATTTCCAGTAGAGGTCGTGTTTTACAACTCAATCATATCCCTCTCCCCTTTGAATCTTTACCGAATGAGTCAGATCGCCACTCCCCCCACTTGGCAAATGAAGAGAGTGATGTGCCATCAGGGCTATAACGATGCCCTTGGCTATTTATTAAGGAATGGTAAATAAACCTTTGATTCTGTGGAAAGTTGTGGTTTTATAACACTATTGGGTATTCCCTTCTTTAAGGCAAGATTTCATGCAATGTGTGTCTGGCCATTAAATGGCCGCTCACTTCAGTTGAAGACTTGGAAGAAGACAATGAGATAAGTGGTTCCGATTATGACATTATTAGTGGTAATGTTGAGCGATATTCACATAACTCTGCCATCAATTGCACGGACTGTAAGACTAAACAAGAGGTTGCGGTCAATGACTCCTTACCTGAGGCTGTAGTTCAAGGTTTGTCTCATTTGGTCCAAAATGTGTTTAATTTTCTGAACCCTTTTGTCTCAATTATAGCGATAGAGGAGTCGTCCCATAAAGTGAACCAACAGTTTATAAATAGGTTGTGCGGACACCTTCTCATACAACTCCTGATATTCCTATTTATACCCTTCCTATTGCTCTTCGAACTGATTATTGCATTAGTTTTGGGTATTTTTATGAATGAATTTACTATTAAAAGGTTTATAATTATACTTAAAATGTTGGAAATAATGATCACAAATGGATTTACGGGTTGGGGCCAAAAGACGACATTCCTTTAGCTTATATGTAAATTAATAAAAGTATTTATTCGCACAAAAACTTATATTTGATTAAACTTTTAATAAATTTATATTTGATTTCATAATTACTCCAAATTATTAACCAATAAATTGATTTTTTCTAAAGCCGTTCCTATTCTGAGCTCTTTCTCTGATATAATACTTTTTCTTTCCGTTAATTTTTAGATAAAATATTGAATTCTTATTCGTTTATTGACTCTATTTATAAACCTTAAAGATCAAGCTCAATTAAAATTCCCACAAATTTAAGTTATGAAGGGACCTTGGTTAAATTGTGAACTAATGATAGAATAAGCGATACATTTGAGGCACTTTTGATTAGATTATTTGAGAATTGATTACTTTTTTTCATAGATTAGTTACTTAATAGACAATCATTGGCTGAAAATATTGAGACGAATATAAAACACTCAATGAATACAAATATTTCAAAAAACTTTATTCAATTCAAGCGATCGATAGACTGTTTCACAGTTTAGTCTAATATCAGACGTCTAGTGATTAAAGAAATAAGAATTTTATGAAATTTTAATACCTTGGAAGTTAGGAATTGTATTCAAATGATGAGCACAGGGATGCCGGTTCTCAGAGACAACTCGAAAGGTGAACAAATGTCTGTGTCGTTCGCCGGGTGCGGTTTTCTCAGCTTTTATTACTTGGGAGTCACCGCTTGTTTGAGACAATATTCACAAATCAATGAGAAGACAATCATTTGCGGCGCCAGTTCGGGAACAGTGGCCGGTCTGGCCCTGTGCTTGGATTTACCTTTAGGTAAGTCCACTCCATAGGAAATCATGATTTGATCACTCAGTCGACTATCAGCTGATTTCTGAACTCATATTAATATTAAACTTATATTTAATAAAACACTTATTATAAGAATCAAAGTTCAGATCAAATGTTTTATTCAGTTATCTGAACATCACTTTCACTGATAAGAGACTATTTTTAGCTCATTGCAAAGAAATTAGCTAGGTCATTACCAAGATGGCTCAATTAGAGGATTGTTCATGGTAAAATTATTTGAAGTTAAATGATTCATACACTTTCAGATGAAAGCACAGAACAATTATTGGAATTAGCAATTAAGACCAGGGCTAAGCCCTTGGGACTGTTGCATCCCAGCTGTGATATGGACAAGATGATTTACGATGGTTTGATGCAAATTTTGCCGGATGACTGTCATAAGAGAGCTTCGGGACGACTCTATATTAGTGTCACCCGACTCAGTGATGGCCAGAATGTAATCATCAGTCAATTTGATTCCAAAGAAGATCTGATTCAAGTAATAATAGTTCTTGAAATTTGATCTAGCTCATTATCTGTAACTTTTATATCAAGGTAGTCCGGTGTTCCAGTTATATGCCATTCTTGTGCGGTATATCCTTTCCAAAATATAAGGGGATAACCTATTTAGACGGCGGTCTCAGCAATAATGTCCCCAAATTAACGGAGAACACCATAACTGTCAGCCCCTGGACGGGAGAGTTCGATATATGTCCTCTGAATGACACATCACTTCCGCCGCAAATCATGTTTTACAACAAATTGATATCACTCTCCCCTTTGAATATATACCGAATGACCCAGATCGCATATCCGCCATCTTGGAAGAACAAGACTATTATGTGTAGACAAGGATTTGATGATACCCTTAGATATTTATTGAGGAATAGTAAGTAATTCGGTTAAAATTCGTTGGTTTATAAGCCTTTCCCTTCTCTTAAGACAAGATTTCATGCAATGGGTGTCTGACCATTGAATCCCCGTTCAGTTTAGCTGAAGATTCTGAAGACGACAGACAGAGCAGTGATTCCGGTTATGAAAACAACTGTTCCAATGATGAGCGCTATTCGTATAACTTAGCCACCAATTGCACCGATTGTAAGACAATACAAGAGGTTGCGGTCTATGACTCCTTACCTGAGGCTGTCGTTCAAAGTTTGTAACAAATCTTAAATAAGTCTTAATTTTTGATAACTTTTGTCTTAATTATAGCGATAGAGAAGGCCTTACATAAAGTCAACAATAAGTTCATAAATAGGATGTGCGGACACACTCTCATCAAATTACTGATATTCTTATTTTTACCCATCTTATTTTTCTTAGAACTGTTTATTGCATTCGTCAGGGTAATTTTTATAAATCAATTTTCTTTACACATGTTCAGAAAATTATTTAATATATCGAAAATAATGACCACAAATGGATTGACGGGAAAGTACCCAAAGTCAACATTCCTTTGACCAATGATTTCTATTGGTTAAGATTAGGTGTCTAGGTAATATTTAAATTAATAAAATGTTAATTTTCAAAAACATTATTATAATTCATCTTTAATAATAAATATGAAAGGTATTGCCATGCTCACACACTTTAATGTTAATGTAACTAACCACTTTTTATTCGTAATCTCAGCAAGTTTATTTTTCTCTAATTGGTTTTGAAAAAATATTTTCAAAAACTCCTTCTTATCTTCACATAAATTAATTTGAAAATCATTTATATTTGGATTTTCCTGAATTGTTTTCCAATCGGCAGTCCATTCATTAATTCTGTGCAATAGTTGTTTACAATCAGGTCTTTGATTGAAATTCTTCGAAAACAAACAAATTGAAAAACTTTCCAAAAGTTCGCTGAACTTATTTTCTGAAATTTGGTTCTGGTAAATAGCCAAAAACCTTTTACGTAGCGTTGCCAACTTTTTTTTGTGAAAACCGGGAATTTCATAGGTCTCTCCCGGGACATAATGGAGCAAAATGGGAC
>JAQGBD010002263.1:0-10678 GCA_034698165.1 Punctoribates punctum
AGTCTAATGTGAGACTAATGTATGAATACTTGAATTCCACCATTACTTCAATATATTGTAGAAAAGGTGTCACACGTTTGAGACCAACACTTGATTTGAGTCAAATTTATTGATTGTAATCACAGGAGAACTGAATTGCATTCCCTGTGCTTTGAATGACCGCTAATAACAATTAATAATCAGTGCATATATGGTGTGCCAGAGCTCTGATTGAAGACAATGTGGTCTCATCTGACTGTCAGTCCATTTCAGACAGTGATTGACTCAGACTTTTAAATGCATTTACAGCTGATTCCCATTCAATATATTTGGGTTTGACTTTCACTCCGATTCCGATTGCAATCAGATTTGCATTAATTCAGTCCTTTCATTGATTGCCGATAATTATCAATAGTTTTCAAACAAATCAATATATATCTGAAGTGAAATCTATTTTTGCAAACCTTTTGATACAAATTAGTGTTTGTTTTGTGTGATCGACAATACATCTGAAGCCAAATATTAATTATCATAGATTTTAATCAATATATCGATGTTTTAATGTTTTAAAGTTTTCATATATTTTGTAAATCAATTGATTGATCACTTGATTCAAAATTATATAATAATTTATTTGAAATAATTTAAAATCTAATCGATATTTGGGTTTAAAACTGTTTAAACCAAAAAATAGAGAGAAAATCAAATTATTTTTTCGATCCGAAGAAAAGACATAATTATTGAGTAATTAGTGATTATTATCGACAAAACATAAGACGAGCCGACAATTGAAACAAAGCGAATATTATTTAAATAATTGGACACAAAATCTGAACAATTGACTAATGGTTTGATTCCAAGTGAACCTCAACTCAAAGGCAATCATTTTGTCGGTCGATTCAAATGTGATCTAAATTGTTGTTAATATAGTTTATAATTTGAGAACTGTTTGTCTTAATGGACATCCATTTGGAGACCTTATCACAAGAAATAAGGCTTTCATTGTTTGATTCGAAAGCTATTGATATCGTAATCGGTCACCAATAAAGTCATTTAATATAGAAATTTATATAATATTATATATATTTGTGATAACCATTTCGTATAACTATTATTCGAATAACTCTTTTATTACAAGTTTTAAGAAAACGTTTATCCGATTGATATTCAAATAACTATTAATTGAGTTCTGATTTGCTTTTTGTCTCATTGGTTCTCATCATAACACGTCTCAAGACTTGTAATTCAATCAATTTGTGAAGACTTGGACTAAGTTTTTAATAATCGATGAAATGAGTGAAAACAACTCCAATGAAGTGATTATTAAACTATCGATTGAGTCGTGAAAAGCAATTGATTTGTGATTTTCAAAGTTTAGTTTTACGAGAATATAATGAAAATAATAATTGAGTTATCGTTATATCAAAGAGTAGTTTAATTTTCAATTGAATTTTGTGCTTAAACTGAATAAAAGCCAACAAATGAATTAGTATTTGGAAATCGGTGTCTCAGAGTCTGATTCACTGAAAAGTCGTCCCTTTTTTAATGTAAGCATTAATACTATTATTGATAACCAAAACGTCAGTTAATTAACAAAATCTTGTGATTATTGCATACATTAAATGTTTTATATATTAATGCATTAGTTTTATATACAATCCGTGGATATATCTATTATACGGATATATGTGCACCGATTTTATATAATCTATATTAACGTATAAATAGAGTATATATAAGACTTCCATCCGTTTGGCTCAGAATTTAGCGTTTAATTCAATTGTCGTTTGAGTCAAAGCCAAACTCCAATTCCTGTAACGGCTTTACATTTCACTCAATAATAATTGTCTTCTGATCTCTCGTTTAGGAATAAATTTGCTGACGATTACTACAGATCCACAAATTCTCTTAAGCAATGGCCTCAGCTATCAAAGGAATGGTTAGCAAAAACAAGATCCGATACAAAGAGGACGGCTTTGATCTCGACCTCTCCTGTGAGTCTGATTTGCGCCCTTTCTCTCTCATTCCACTCCTATTCCTCTCTTATTATTATCACAAATAAACAAACGATTGTTTTAAAGACTAATCTTTATTATGATTTGATTCGTAAACGTTTTTCACATTTATTTTTGGAGACAATTTGTTTGACTAAAAACTCATTCAATGTATAGATATTTCGCGAAACATAATAGCGATGGGTTTTCCGGCCGAGAAGTTGGAGCGCTTCTACCGGAACCACATCGACGACGTCGTCCGCTTCTTTGAACTCAAACACAAAGACAAGTATCAAATCTATAACCTGTGCGCCGAAAGCAAACGCCGTTACGATACACAGAAATTCCAGTGCCGAGTGATTCAAGACTATGCCTTTCAAGACCACAATCCACCGCCATTTGAATTGTTGAAACCCTTCTGCGAAGATGTCCACAGATGGTTGACTCAGGACAGGGATAACGTGATTGCCATTCACTGTAAGGCTGGCAAAGGACGTACGGGTGTAATGATCTGCGCTTATCTCATACATGTGGGTGAGTGCGAAATCACAGACGACGTCACCGGAACCGTTAAGATCACAAGTGCTGAGAAGGCTCTCGAATATTACGGCCGCCACCGAACTCACGACAAGAAAGGAGTAACGATTCCAAGTCAGAGGCGTTATGTCTATTATTACGAAGAACTAGTCAGGAATCAACTCGAATACCACTCAACTCCTCTCAAATTATGTTCGATACGATTGACGACAATTCCGATCTTCAACGGCGGGACGTTTACATTGATTTGTGAAATAAGTCAATTACCGAAACAAAAGTTAAAAACTTATGAAATCGAAGTGAAAAAGGGCTCAAAGTTCCTGCACTACGCCCTCCCCGATGAACTCATTTTTCGCGGAGACATTAAAATAGATTTTTATACTAAAACTAAGATTAAAAAAGAAAAGATTTTTCAGTTTTGTTTCAATACGTTCTTCGTTAACGACAAAGACTGGGTTACCGCTGGAAACAACTCTCTCTGCGAGAAAAAGTGTTCACCAAATAACTGTTCGCCACCACCACAACAGCCACCAACACAACCACCCCTTAGTAATGGCTTTTCCAACGGACAAATCCACACAAATAGTAATCGCAAATGTCTCGAAAGAAAAAGGTTTGTCTCAAATCATTTCTCATAATTCTATTCAATTCTAAACCAAAGATCTGATTTTGAATTAAGCCATTCTTTGCACCCATTTGTTCATTATCTTCATGTTTGGTGAAGAAATTGCATTCCTTTTTCTCCTCGAATTGTTCTCTCAATAACTGAATAATTAATTAATAGCCTTTTTATCACTTTATTATGCAATACAAAGGCAAACATAAATCTATTATTAGTTATATTTTGCAATCGTTTCAAAAATTTTTCAAATAGTGGGAAACTATTCGGTTATGGAATGAGTTTATTAACTCGATTATGAATATTATTTAACTTGAGTTGAATTTTGTGATCAGATTATCGTTGGTTTATCTCATATCAGTTTTCTATGTCTTTCAGATCTATAGAAAGAGAACTTTTCATAACTAATAGACTAATAGTAAATATGAAGACTGGAGTCCGTGTTTGCGTTGAAATTGGGCTCACAGTGGGAATGTTACAAGTAATAGGAGAGGGATCAAATTCTCTCTAATGGCATTTTTCATTAAATATTTGAAAACATTGACAAACTATGGCCTTCTTTAAAGCCATGTCCTGTTTATCTTTACTCATCATAAGGTTTGATGTTTTGAATCTCTATTTTAATGTTATCAATGGTAGAGTGGAATGAAGTGTCGGGTCGTTTAGTTCTTTGAGTAGATTTGGTTCGCAAAGAATTAGTTAACCCATAAGTTTGTCGAACAAAGTCTATGCAATTGGAGAACAGCTATATCTGGGGTTAATGTACCGCTTCTTATGTTTCCATATTTGCCTCAATAATCGAGTTAAATGAAAATATCAACAAATTTAAACATGAATTATACCAAAGCAGTCAAAATAAGTACTGAATTACACGAAAGCAGTCTAAATAACTGAGTTTGCAATTTATATCTTTAATCGCGTATCACATGAGAGGTTCGCCACAATATATGGCAAGTATTCCATTCCCTGTCAGACCTATCGCTCGAATCATAAAATTCAAACCAATTTCAGTTTGAGTGACATTTTTAAAAACACAACTTCAAGAGTTGGACAGCAGAACAGTAGAGGAAGGGTAGTCCCAACAAATATCTTAAATATCATGAAATTGTTGAACTCAAATGGAAACACATGAGAATTAGTCACTATTGCAAATCAACCTGGTTACTCTCAGTTTTTCGTACTAAATCATCAGAGGATTGGAAAACTGGTGAAACTAATGTATTTTCAACAAATATAATGTTCGTTATATTCCACTCAAGAGAGAGAGGGAGAGAGAACACTGTTGTGTGGGTTTTACCTTGCTCAATTATTTTGAAACATGAGATCGAAATTTGGACAAAATAATCATTGAATGAATGAATTGTAATCGAATCCCAATTCTAAACAAAAAAGAATAATTTAAGGGGACCTTTGATTGTTACTATTTGTTGCTAGATCATTCTCTGATCATTCTCTCATAATTTATGATTTCTCTTCAATTTCTATATTTTATACAAATATATGATTTATTGATATAATAAATGTCTTTTCCAACAGATTTGAAATCAAATTAAGACTAATTTAGTATACATTTGTTTACCTCCAGTAATGGGAAAGAACTTCATTTAGTGCTGAGTAAAGACCAATTGGACAAAGCCTACAAAGACAAGACTAACAAAACATTTACCGCAGACTTCAAGGTATGACTCTCTGGTTGACTGTAATTCAATTAATTGATGTAATATTGTTAAGGTTGGGCTGATATTTACAAAACCCGTTCACTCGTTTTCTCGTTCTCCGGATGTGATCCGAACTGAGAATCGGATCAATGATGTGAACACTCAGGAGAATGGAAGCACTGATAATGACTCAGAAATTGATACCGAAGACGAAGAGGAAGACTACGACTATGATTACGATGAAGAAGACTCAACGGATCGGACCTCAGGTCTGACACTTACTGTTCCTCATTGACAGACAATTTTGTAATAAATTTTGTCAAACTTTGAGTCAATTGTCTGTAAAATAATGAATAAAATTAAACCTAAAATACTATCTTTTGTTTGATTTCAGGTCAGACGACATACTTATGAGAAAAGATTGTAATGAAATCCTAGTTTTTTATTCTTGACATTCATTTGACTAAAAATTTGTTTTTATAATTAAAACTATTGAATCAATCGATGAAAATCACAATTTATTTGTTTGTAATCACTTCGTTGAGAATCAAAAATCCAATTTATTATTCAATTGATTGTTATTATTGTTTAACAAATATTTAATAGAAAAACAAATTTGTCATAAAATTGATTATCGAAGACATCAACTGTCGATTCAATTGTAAAACCAATTATTTTGAATCTCACTTCTCTTGTAATTAACGCATAGCTCTTATCGTATGATATCTGACAGTCATTTGATTTTCGTTTTTTAATTCACTTCTCGTTTACGACAAAAACCAAAACTCATTTCCATTTCGTATAAAATAATTGACAAAAAGTCTAACGATTTGTATAAAAGTTCGATATGTTATAAATCATCTCTTTTTTGATTAAAATTTTCAATTTCTCCAAATTGTTTTCAATTCCTGCGACAAATATCAGAGTTAACAAGGCAAATTCAATCCTTAATAAATTCACAATCGTTAAAAATATATTTGGCGTAAGAAAACTGATTAAAAACATTGAAAAAATTGTTTTATCGACTGAACTGAAAGACGTTCCGAATCTGTTTTGATTCCTAAATGACTGAATCGAAAACAGTTTATAAACAGAAGAATAAAAATAGAGGCAAAACATGTTTGGCTCTGAAATACAATTTATTGGTTGAAAAAAGATTTTGAGTAAAACAAAGAATTCATTTATCAGAAAATGATTTAACCCACGGATTGCACACAATTTATATGATTACGGCTACCAAATGATGAATCGACTCTTTTATTATACAATCTATTTATTGGACTTAAAAGGAAAACGATTTTCTTGTTGAGTTCAATGAAATGATACCAAGGTAAGTCGGAAATTGGTGGATACCTAAAATCTTGTGAGAATATAGCTTACAACCCAACTCTGGGAGACTGTTTGAGGACTTGATATGAAGTTTGAAAGCACTTAAAAGATGAATCGGTTATACATAACGTATAATCATTTTATTTATTTTTTTAATAACTTTTAAAAAAGGTTTTTGTTTTGTGATACGTATTATCAATAAATACATAGTTTTATATACACTATATTTAATGATTTGTTTTTTTCTATAGAAACAGAGTTTAACATAAATTTGATTAAAAATAGTGAAAACAAAAAGTGATTTGACTTTTAATGTTTGGGTTAATAAGATTTTAGTGTAAAAGTAATTAACAGATCGAAAGTCGAATCGATGGCACATCAAAAATATTCCGATTTTAAGCCGACTTTTGAAAAAAAGGCTCAGAATTTGTTAACAAAAGAAAGGGCCGAAAGAGGTAGTCATCACTTCTGTCATTCGTTACATAAAAATTTAATCAAAAGCTATTGAATCGAAAAGTGTTTCGATTGAGACTATTATCACGACATCAATGATAGAGTTCTCAACTAAACGGTTCCCAAAATGAGTCACATTTCGATTGAATAGACTTTAGAACAGAATTTGAATTTTATATTTGTTTCTAATATATACAGACTTTGAACGAAATCAATGAAATTAAAGAGAAAATTGAAATAAATATAAGAAATACATAGAATTCTAGATATTTATAGAAATATAGGAAAGAATTATTTCAATCGAAAGAAATCATTTGTTGTTTAATATAACAGATTTGATGTACCGATAGTTTTAAAGTACTTTTAAGATGTCATTCACTAAAATAAAGTGATTATCGCAAATGGAGGTGCCTTCAGAGGCACACCTTTTCCCCATTTTTACTCAATTTATTAATTAAGGAATCGAATGAAAGGATTTTTCATTTTTGTCTTCGATTGAGAGAGAAATTAAAATTCTTAACGGTTTTGTCTCATCGATGAGTTACGGTTAGGACCGAACCCACCGCCACCTCCGGGTCCGCTTCCTCCTCGTGGGCCACTATTACCAGAAAACTGATTACGATTCCTCTGATTACCAGAAGAGCCCATTTGAGAACGATTTGGGCCCATATTTCCTCTGTTGGAGTCCCTGTCCCTGAAGGAGGAACCACCCCTTCCAGTCTGAGACCTCTTCTCTTCGACATTGAAGCGATGGTTATCGAAATATATGGGCTGACAATCAATTCATTAATAAAACAATAATCGAACCAAAAAATATATGAAATACCTTTTGCTTAAGAATTTGTTGAACGATATCCGGGTTTTCGAAAGTAACGAATCCATAGTTAGGAGTCTTCACATTAGACCCCATTTTCGACTGGTTTTGACGGTTTATGCGAACGTCCAAAATCTTACCAAATTTGGCGAAAAGGGTTCGCAGGTCTTCTTCGACGATATGTTGCGGCAGATTTCCCACAAACACCTGATTCTCATCCGGATATTGCTTTTTGTCCCGGAAATCGTCATCACTATCATTGGGGGGAACCCTTCCCGGAGTCATTTCACGCGACTCATTGCGTCGATTAAATTGTTGTCTGTCTCGTCGTATTCCTCGGCTTTCCTTCGGAGGACCCCCGCTATTGTTAGGAGGCTTTCCAGAACCGGATGAGGTCGACACTGAAATATTGACTGTCGTCGTTGGGATGGGCGACGACTCCACTGGTCGAGTGAATGGGACCGACACAGGATTGGTTTCAGGCTTTGTTGTTGTCGTGAAAGTGGTTATCCCGGAAAAGGGCGGGAAATTCGAGTTCGGGTTTTTGCTGACCATATTTGCGTATGTCTTCAACTCATTGGTCTGGGGATGGGGTGAACTCGAATTTCTGTCACCAAACTCTTCGTTCTTCAAATAGGTCTCGTCCTCAAAGTTATCGCTCGAATTCAATTCAGTGGATTTCAACTTCTCTTCGGTGACGTCATTACTGATCGATAACTTCTCGACATTAGAGCCGATAATCTCGTGAACCGAACCGTTTGTGTTCTCATAGTATTCGGTGGTTATGTTTACAATGGATTCGTCTCTCAATTCTTTCACTTCCACTTCAGAGGACTTAAGGGGCGGTACTTCCGACTTCTCAGAGCCGACATCAGTAGTCTTCTCAACCTCTGAGTAGTCGTCGTCGTCTAAGAAGATGTCGTCCTGGTATCGGAAGATATCGTTCTTCGCGTAATACTTAGTCGACGACTGCGGCGCCAAAACGAATGTCTGAAGAAATTTGCGCATCGGTTGGCCGTCGTTTGAGAGCTCACCCGTCACCTGAAGGGACAAACAGTTGATTTGGAAACAGTTGGAAACAGCACTGATTGAGACCGACCTGAATGACAACGCCTTTGCCAATGGTCTCCATGGAGTCGACCTGTCGTATCTTAGCATGGCAATCTTTGAAGTTGAGAGACATTATCTTCTTATTGATATTGTCCTGTCCATAAACAGGGACAGACAAGTCTCCTGGTTTGTCGAGGCCACCATGCACAAACGAAGAGTCGTCCGAATAGAATCTGTTCGTAAATACAAATATTAGTCGATTTCATAACAACTAAATCACAATTAATGTCAACTAAAGTGCAAATCGGGTTCAGAAGTCAATTGTCTGCATAATTGATACGACTGTCGGCAAAACAGTCACATAAGACGCAAATTACTTCATCACTACAACACTCCAAATGCTACCAAAATGGCGGCTCAAGTCATACCTGTGCAGCAGTTGAGGGCCTCTGTTCAGTATAGTGTAATACTGGCGGACGAACTCTCGGCCAACAGATTGTGGCGACGGAACAGCGTTGGAGTCGGCGTTAATGTTGTTTGAGTTGGTGTTGGTATCCATTCCACTGACCATTGTTTCAATTGCTTACAAATACTTCGATCTTTTCGTTAACCAAATCTGTGATATGAAAACCATTAGATATGACTACAAAACGGAGAGACGGCTATAATTGAAGTATTGATTGTCTGTTAATAGGGATCAGAATCACTTAATCAGTCAAAGTCTGTCCAAAGGAGAGACATATGAGAGGGCAAGTATAGGATCATCACTGCCTTCCCTTCACATAACAATCAATGCATTCAAACCAATGACTCATTCATTATAAATGTCACAAAACGTTTAAACAATTAAACCCAGTCTTCACTTAATGGACACTCATTTGCGGATAAAAAATGACGAAATGTGTGTCCCATTGAGTGGACATCACGTGCTTTAGGACTGGGCTTAAGAGATGAGTCAAACCAATGACTAATAAATACCTTTTTAGCGATAATTGCATTTAATTTTTGTTGAGTTCAATGTTATTAAAAACAATCGATTTATAAATATTTAAAAATAATTTCTTTTATGAAAAAAATGTGAGAAATAACTGAATATATTTTTGGAGGAAAAAACAGATTTCAAAAAAAGTTTACTAAAAAATCCAATAAAAATGGTTTAATAAATATTAAATCTTTCACTAAATTTAATTACTAATTACTATTAATTATTATTAAAGATAATATATTTGGTTAAATATTTTAATTGAAATGATTTTAGGAAAACATTGAAAGTCTGTTCACAACAAGTGAGTGAATACACCTCTGGTTATGAAAAGGGAAAACATTTTCAGCCTTTTTTATCGTAAAAATAATGGTATAAAAGCCGACAAAATGTGTTCAACAAAAGCCAAACAACAGTTTGCACTCAATTCGTTTGGCGACCATTCAGTCAATGCTTTCACAGCCTTTCACTAAACCAATGCTCACCGAATCGCCACTTATTATACGCCAAACAAACAACGCTTCACTAAAACACATCTCTTTTTCATTACCTTAATGTTGTTTACCGCAAACGCCGTCCGCTGTCTCCCATCACTCGTCTTCACACCCAAACAATTAATGTCAAAACATAAAAATTAAACATTTTTAGCATAAAATGTAAACTTATTTAAACTGAAAAATGAGGTCTAAAACTGCGAAACCTAATGACTAGATTGCCATCAATTAAATGATGAATAACTCAACTCTGATATCCCTTTTATAAACTAAAAGACGTCATTCATTACTCATTATTTAGACCCGATTTCGTGATTCCGCTGCGATTCCAAAAAGTACGCAAACATATCACTGACTCCAAGTGAAGCCGGTTTTCCCACAACTCTTCCAAATGAGGCAAAACTTTACTTTCAAACCAATCAAACCTTTTGAACGTTATTTGAGAAATGAGAAGACAATGAGCGCCACTTCGACAGCAAATCCATCAGATTTGCGCAAAATTTCAATTTTATTGCAAAAGAGTCTAAAAATTGAAAAATTGAGTCAAATTGAGAATAAAATCAATATTTTGTGAAATATTTTTAAACAAAAATTAAATATAATTTAATTAGAAATAAGACTTTCTCTCAAATCTTAATCAAAATTCAGTTACAGTTTGTCGAAAACATTTGTAGTAATTTAAGCTTTGAATATAAGGAAAACGGTTACAAATATTTTATGCTTTAAGACAAAACAAACGGTTTTTGGGTTTCAGTACGCTTAAGGTTTC
>JAQGBD010002264.1:0-10670 GCA_034698165.1 Punctoribates punctum
TTTGGTTAGACTTTCCATATCCACCTCGAGTTTTATTAGTTTCCTTGCCTAACCTTTGGTTAGACTTTCCATATCCACCTCGAGTTTTATTAGTTTCCTTGCCTAACCTTTGGTTAGACTTTCCATATCCATCTCGGGTTTTATTAGTTTCTTTGCCTAACTTTTGGTTAGACTTTCCAGTTCCACCTGGACCTAAATTCTAGTATTATTTTCATTTCCTGTTTATAATTTCCTTTGTATTTCTGGTTTCTTAATGTACCCCGGTTCTGACGGATTAGAACCAGGTAAACTATAGTAGGGTCCAAATTTAGTTACCTTGCTAACCCTTGACTGAGTCATTTTTATTGAATTTTTCATTGAATTTAATTTAAATTAAACTTAATTTATGAATAAAAAAAATTAGAATCTTTTTTCTGAAAGAAATTTTTTGAAGGATCAGCAAGATCAATTAAGATTCACAATCGGAATAATCGTAATAATAATGTAAGGAATTGACCTTTCCTTTAACTTTTGGAGTCGGTGTTTTTTTTATTTCCCATGCTTTGTGTCCTGGTTGCGTTCAAAAATAATTCTCTATTATTATTGAAGAATTTGGAAAATGGCAGGAAATCCCTAAATAGGAAGATTAAAATTTTAACAGAAATTTCTCATAATCTGATCAATCAGATTTATCCTGAAAGAATTGTCTATTTAGAATAGTTGATCTTATTCTTTTTCATAAATGAACTTGGTTATCAATTTTTTATTAATTTGAGTTTCAGATGATTTGCAATTTATTTATTTGCAATAATCGTTTCGAGGAAATTCTCCTCTAACACCTAACCTAAGTTCTTGGGCATCGTTGATTATTACTTAACCATGATGATAATTATTTGTTTAAACGGGAAAATTTGACAATGAAAGTAAATAAACCAGGTTTAGAAAAAATTTATGAAACTATGTAAAGTTTCTTGATGAAAATGTTCCAATTAATAATTTAAAGTTGTTGAATTTAATGAGTTATTGAATTTATCTCATCTCTCGATAAATTCAAAGTAATCTTGAATAAATTATGAATTATTTCTTCGGTTTTTTTGCATAAAGTCTATCTTCATTAGTTTAATTGACAAAAGTGTTCTTGTTCCAAAAACAATAATCTGTAATCGATTTAAGAAACTAAAGCTAATGAAATCAAAATTATCAAGGTGAATTGTTCCTTTTTCTTATAAATTATTCATAAAAAAGAGATCAACAAAAACTAGCACAATTTATTCATGAAAGTTTTGCAGCAAGGTGAAATAAATTTCAGAAAGTGAGTTTTATTTACCTCGACAAAGGGGAATGAAAATAAATTGGTTGGTTTGGAGTCTATTTTTTTATGTAAATATTCTTAAAACTAATATTTTTAATTGGAATTATATAATGAAATTTCAATAAATCAAAATTTTACCAAGTCAAATAAATCATTTTAAACAAGAAATTACCAAGATATAAGTCAGTGAAAAGATTGATATCAGAGTTCTGGCATTAAATTAATAATTGTGTTGAGTGTCAGTAACTCATCCCTCAAAATTTTATTAATTCTGAGTCGGGGATCGCAAAGGGGGTATAGCTCCAACACCCCTTTATTTTTGGTCGGATCATACCCCCTGAGATCTGACCCGCTATCGATCCCTGATTCTGAGTATACATAAAAATTGAATTTCAATAATCTTCATAAATGACACGTTTTTTCAATTTATTTATTCAGAAAAACATTTATTTCGGTTTAAATTTGATGAGAACTCCGAAGTAACTCATCGTTAGTGTTATTATCTGAAACACAAATATAATGAAATCAATTTCAAACCAAATTTTCATAAATTATATTAGTAATTGAATATTCTAGGTAAAAATACATACATTCAGAATGTTCTCGAAATTAATGGGTTTTTCAAACACTTCTAAACCAATGGTTGTCTTCAATACCCGATTGAAATACAACTGAATCTGAAAATTAATTTCAAAATTAGTTCAAATATTTATTAAATTGAAATGAACCTGAAGTCTATTGTACTTTTCAAACTCTCCAAGAGCAAATCCATGAACGATATGTAAACCTTTCTTTGCTTCAATATCAATAAATGCTATCGAAAGTGACATGGTCAATGTGAGGGTTAAGAAAAAAGCTAAACTGAGAATTATGAATGATATAAATGTGCTAGTTAAATCTGAGAATAATAATACATAGAAGAAATATGACAACACTGCAGAGCCCACAGCAATTATCAAGATGAAAGTTGGCCACAAATATTTATTCATAATGAGGACAGAATCGCATAACTTATTATGATTACCAAGGTATTCCCTCAAACTGTTTTCGTCATCTATTCTTATCAGATCTTGGTAAAAATATTTAAACAAACATTTAGATACGTCGCACAGGAATAGAGAAACAACAAATGTCCTTGTAATAATTGTTGCACAAAATGTACAAGAGAAAAAAGTATAGAGATATGCAAGAACATATCCAAAGGGCTGAATTGTAAATAAGTCTCTTTTTAAATACCATATGATTAGCATGGTCAAATTCAGAAATGAAATATAAATTAATAACAAATTTTTAAACATTTTTGAAATACATTTAGATTTGTTTCGCAAAACTCTATCCGTTTCTCTCGAATTAATATCTTGGTATATATCACTCAAATCATCTAGCCAATCGTAATTATAAAAGTAATAGAATAGGTAAAGCATCTGGAACCATGCTACCAATATAATCTGGGCCACATTACACATGGACCAACTTGGTTCACCGACAATATAATAGCTGGGACAAAATAATTTTCGGGTGTCTTTATCAACGAAAAAGTATAAATAATAATCTTGGCACACCAAAAAAGAGTTAAAGGATAAAATGAACCAGAACGTTTTGCCAAATCGACGGGATATTTGATTATCAACAGAAAAGTTCATTAATTTCGTGTTGATGTCGAACTCTTTCAAAAGGTTTAGTATGAGATTTGATTCCATCTTGGTAACACTTTCACTTAGAATTCAACAAGTTCAGAGAAATACTGAGTTAAGCAAACAGATATAGAGTTTTAAATTGAAAAGTACTTGGTCTTATACTCTGGTAAAATATATTACCACTATTGAATCATAAAGAATAACATCAACAACAAAATAAATTAAATATTTTAAATGACCGAGGAACAATAATAGCTATTTTGAAATAAATTAAATAGGATTTTATTTAATTTGAGAATAATATAAAGAAAAATACTTCAGTCAATGTAGAAGACGATTAACTAGATTAAATTTCAACCGAATAAAATTACTTATTTTCAATGCTATTTAATTTACTTGAACTAGTAAACAAGCTAATTTAATTTTAATGAGCTACATAAATAAGCAAGGTAACAACTGCCAGCAAATAGAATGAGGTCGAGTACCCTGGACATCACTGTTATTCAGGGATGAAAATTTCTAAGTATGAAAGGAACTATAAATCGCAGGTTTATTGAAATTGAGTTCAATTTTTATTAGAATTAAAATTAATTTTCAGATTCAGTTGTATTTCAATCGGGTATTGAAGTCAACCATTGGTTTAGAAGTGTTTGAAAAACCCATTAATTTTGAAAACATTCTTAATGTAAGTAAAATGCTCTGTTTTATAAATGAACTTGGTTATTAATTGAATTTTAATTATGATTCAGATAATTACTCTAACGATGAGTTACTTCGGAGTTCTCATCAAATTTAAACCAAAATAAAAAATTAATTTCAAAACATTTTTAGAATTTGAAAATGAAAAGTACTTGGTCAAAATATATCTACACAACAACTGAAGACAAATTCTTAAATTGTATTCCTGTGTTGAAAATTGACCAAGATGGAAACAAATTTCATACTAAAACTTTTCTCAGGATTTGACATAAACACGAAATTTATAAACTTTTCTGTTGATAATCAATTATATCGTCGATTTGGGAAAAAGTACTGGATCATTTTGCTCATTCAAACATTATTTATGTCTTTTGATTTGTATTTATACTTTTTAATTGACCAAGATAACAGAAAATTATTTTCTGTCGCTTATTATATTTTTGGTGAACCCAGTTGGCCGATGGCATATGTGTTCCAAATTATGTGGATGATTATGATCGAGGGCCTTTTGCTATTTTATTACTTCGATGACAACGAGTGGCTCCTTGGTATTAGTGATATTTACCAAGGTATTAATTCGAGGGAAACGAATAGAATTTTGCGATTGAAATGTAAACGTATTTCAAAATTGTTTAAGGCCTTGTTAATAATCTCAACTTTGGGTATGAATTTGAGCTTGCTCATCATTTGGATTCCGAAGTGGGACTTATTCTTGATTGAGCCAGTTGGATTTGTTACTGCATATCTGTTGGCTGTTTTTCAGGGCAGTGTTGGCTTAACAATTTTAACACGAACATTTTTCATAAGTTTATTCTTGTCCAAAAAATACACGTATCTATTTGAGAAAATTTACCAAGATATCTTAGTTACAAGAGATGAACATTCATTCAATGAATTCTTCGATAAACATAATAAGTTATCCGATTCTGTCCTCGTTATGAATAAGTATTTGAGGCCTGTTTTCACCATGGTAGTTATGATCAGCTCTTTTGGAATATCTTATTTTTTATATTTATTTCTATTTTCATATTTAACTAGAACTATTTTAGCTGTTTTATTGATTATGTTGTTTCTTTATTTTACATTTATATTAACCATGTCAATTACAATAGCCTTCATAGATATTGAAGCTAAGAGAGGTTTACATATTGTCCATGGTTATGCTCTTGGTCCTCTTGGAAAGAATAACAATTTACAGGTTTATTGAAATTATTTTTTATTTCAATTAATTTTATTTCAATTTTCAGATTCAGTTGTATTTCAATCGAGTATTGAAGTCAACCATTGGTTTAGAAGTGTTTGAAGAACCTATCAATTTTGAAAATATTCTTAATGTAAGTTAAGAGTAAATTCAATTTATATCTTGGTGATTAATTAAACTCAGTATTTGTATTTTATTTGTTTTTCAGATAATAACTCTAACAATGAGTTACTTTGGAGTTCTCATTAAATTTAAACCAAAATGAAAAATGAATTTCAAAACATTTTAGCGAATAAAAATTCATTTAAGACACTTGACCTAGTTTCTTCTCAATTTTCAATTCAAATTTTTTAGAACAAACATAAACTTTAATAAAGGAAATATCGATTAAAAAAACAATAATATCGATAGTCTTCAATAAATAATAGAAGATTGCCAAGATGGTCTATTAAACATGAAGATCTTTTTCATCCCATGTCAGTGATGCCAAAAAATGAATATAATCTGATTGCTCCCTGGTAATTTTGACAGATAAACAGTGCTACCCCGCGTTTTCTACCCCATTATATTCTTATCAAGAGTAATTTTTCTGAACTGGGAAAATTTCTCACATTCTGTTACCATTAAGTAAATTTTTATCCGGTTCCTTGCTAACGGATCCAAATTTAATTGAGCATCTCTGTACACTCAATGAATTTTCATACCTTGGTCTTTTCACTTAAGTTTTTCATATAAATCCATTATTATTTTGAAATAATCATCATGACCATTTATATGAAATGTTATTGAAATGTAACTAATATTGTTCCAGGACATTCAATTATTTAATTTTTTTTCCCTGATATTATTCCTTAGAATTCAATAAATAAATAGATGTTTCCTATTTATATTTGTTTATTAATCAAGTACATTTCATTTTAAACTCTATTTCTGTATAGCGAATTCAATATCATTCTAAACTTGTTAAAATCTCGAGTGAAAAATTCACCAAGATGGAATCGAATTTCATACTAAACCTGTTCAAAGAGTTCGACGTCAACACGAAATTAATGAACTTTTCTGTAGATAATCAAATATCTCGTCATTTTGGCAAAAGGTTCTTGATAATTTTGACAATTCAATCATTTTTTCTTTCTTTTGATCTGTATTTGTACTTGGTAATTGACCAAGACACAAGAAAATTATTCTGCACCTCTTATTATATTTACGGTGAGACAAGTTGGGCGATGGCACATGTGGCCCAGTATATATTTCTTTGTTTGATCGAGGGCCTTTTGCTATTTTATTACTACGATGACAACGAGTGGCTCCTTGGTATAAGCGATATTTACCAAGGTATTAATTCAACGCAAACGAATAGAATTTTGCGATTGAAATGTAAACGTATTTCAGCATTGTATAAGACCTTGTTAACCTTTCCTCTGAACTACGGCTGAAAAGGCAGCCAAACCTACTTTGAACTCTAATTAAAAGATTATTACAGGTGTCAGTGCGAAAAAATTTCAGGAATGCCTCACAAATATCACTCGCAATTAATGGAACCTAAAAAAATTCCGATTTGAATTGACCAATTTAGTTTTATTCGAAAATAACCAATTATTCAGCCGCTTTACATATAACGGAGTGTTTATTTTATCCGAACATTTTAGTGCTTCCCCTTATGCTGTACAGCAATGCATAAAATAGGGTTTTTCTGGTGATGAGCGAAAGCATTGCAAAATAGCCGCTGATATGAAATATTGTTTGAGTGAACTGTGGCTGAATTTTTTTCCTATGCAGTTTAACATTGAATTTCGGGTCGGCCTTCCAGCAATACTGGCTGATTAATAGTCCACTCTTCCTAACTTGTAAGTCCATTAGTAGTTCAGAGGAAAGGTTAATTGTGTCTATTTCGTTTTTGAATTTTACCTTACTCATTATTTGGATTCTGAAATGGCATTTATTCTTTATTGAGCCAGTTGGATTTTTTATTACATATCTTTTGGCATTTTTTCAGGCAACATTTGGCTTAACAGTTTTATCACGAACATTTATCATTAGTTATTTCTTGTGCAAGAAATATATATTTCTGTTCAAGCAAATTCACCTTGATATTTTTACAGAAAGAGATGAACATTCAATGAATGAATTCTTCGATAATCACAATATTTTATGCGATTCTGTGCTCGTTATGAATAAATACTTAAGACCTGTTGATCTGATGTCCGGGATGAGAGATAATATCAGTTTAAGTCGAAGTCTGGGTATACCGTGGCTTCGTTAATAAGGTTTATAGAATCTGCGTTTCATGAGGAATATGATCAGAAGGACTATATAACGTTCTGATCAAAACAGCTATTCTTTTATCAATGTTTAATTGTTTTTATGAACGAAATTTTTATTATTTCAAAAGTCTACTCTTGAGAAACGAAAGGACGAGAGCTGTGACCGACAGAATCTGATCGTATGTCAGAAAAATCAGTCGATTGTTAGTGTGGTATCGATTGATTTGAAAAATATGAGCAAGGTGGTTGACCAACAACAATTTAGAATAGCTAATCAAGAAAGCAAAATAGCTGACCAAAAACTTAAGTTCACCCAGCAGAATGCAGTTATTAATAGATTTCAGAATGACCTCAACCAGGAGAAAATCAAAACTAACACCATGCAACAAAACCCAGTACCAATAGGATTCATTTATGTACAACATGGTGGACAGGTCGATCCCTACGCACTTCGGCCGGGCACTCAATGGAATAATATATCACCAAATTATGCTGGCTTATTTTTCAGAGCTGAAGGTGGAGGGGCTGCCGGTTTCGGACAGGTTCAGGAACAACTGACTCAGTCTATTGAAGTACAGTTTGATAGGTGTGGTAATAAATGTGCTGGAGCATATAGAATCGGTGATCAATTTCCGGAGCATGGTGTTTTATCAGGAAAAGATAATGGCAATGCTGAAGGTTTAAAATTTAAGCACAACATGGAAGAGATCCGTCCCCGGAATCAAGCGATTCGTATTTGGATTAGAATTAAATGATTTTTAATTTTCATTTAATTCAATAAATGAATGAATTAATAAAATGTGAGAAAAAAATTGTTTGAAAACACATTTATTGTGTTTTTCATTCACTTTGAAAATCCTTACAAAATGCTAAACATTTGGTGATATTTTTCGGGAGGAACTCCAGGTTCAGAGGGAAAGGCTATCGGATCATTAATTAACTCATTTAAGACATGAATCTCTCCGTTATTCCCAGTTCTGTACTTTTTCAATAGTTTTTTGTGTCTAGATCAAAGTATTTATTTTATTTTGACTTAATATAAAACTTTCGTTTATTTATTTGTTTAGAAAATCGAAAGAAAAATCACCTGCTGAATTCCAGAAACTCAATGATTCATTTGATTCATACCTTTCCTAACGCAAAAATGGTTATAATCCGAGTCATTTTACGAAATCTTCGTCGAAATATCAAATCAATGGCGCGAAAGCCACATAGAAAACTAATGTTGACCATTCTATTTATTCTACCCAGTTACACTAGGCAAAAGCTCGTGTACCTTGGACATCACTGACAACAACTTTGATGGACAAGTTATTCGAACATGTTTATAATTTTTTCAATGATTCATTATATTTTCAATGAGCAGAACGAATCATACGATAGGAATGATTGACAGAGGAGGTTGGGTTTGTTCACCAAAAAGGTATAAATTCTCGTTCAGTCGCTCAGAGTCTTCACAAAAGTTTTAATTTGAAATTTTAAAAAATGAATACTTATTTGATTATTGTTATCGTTATTATTGTGACGGCTATTACGGCGGATCTTAATCGAGGTGATATACAACTATGTTTTGATTGATTTTTCAAAATTTTCAAAAATTAATCTAGATAACCGTGATGACCTGGGTGAATTTGCGTCGCACGATGTTAATGCGACTTTGAAAAGAGACCAGAGTTTAGTTGTCCAGAAAAGGGATAAGAAAGATGAAAAAGAAGATGGATATTGGGTTCATTGCCGAAATTCCAGCCAGAAAGGTAAATGTGCTTGTTTATGTTTTTTTAGAATTCAATATCAAATAGTCTTCATTTCAGTCCAAAAATGTGTATAAAAATTTTTCCTCGCTCTATTATCGATAGTTTAATTATGCAAGTTAAAATGCGAATAAATCAAATAATCAATTAAGCTTTTGATCTAGGTTGTATTACTGAAGATAAATATCACCAAGAAAATGAAATAAGAGAAATTTTGCAAGAACAAAGGTAAATTTATATGGAATCAAAATAGGCATTCATTTAAATAATAAATGTCATAGCGCTGAGATCCAAAAGATGAACAAGGTGATCGACAAACAGCAAGATATAATAGGTGATCTAATACTCAGATTGAACCTGCATGGTTCAGTTATGACGAAACAGCAAAATGATCTTGATAGACAACAAACAAAAATTGATAAAATTGAACCTGGTTCAATTGGATCCAAATCAATCGAACTAGTTCCAATTGGATTCATCTACGTACAATTACCGGGACAATCTGAACCTCTCACTCTATGGCCTAACACTCAATGGGATAATATATCCTCTAAATATGCTGGCTTATTTTTCAGAGCTGAAGGTGGAGGAGCAAGTAATTTTGGAAATGTGCAAGAACAACAAACCCGGACTATACAAATCAAGAGTGATTATTGTTCAAAATCAAGTGGATGTCCCTGGACCACTATAAGGCTGAACGATAAATTTTTTTTACAACCGGTTAGAAGTGGCGGAGACGGCCATAATAAAGACAACGCTATCGGTATAAATATGAGAATGAACTTGGAAGAAATCCGTCCCAGGAATCAAGCGATTCGTATTTGGATTAGAGTTAAATGATTTCAAGTTTTCAATGAAATTATAAAATCATTTAATGAATAAATGCTTTAAAAACATGATTAAAATTGAGAAAATTCACGTATTGTTTGCATTTCTATGTTCTGTATTCGAGTCATTGCTTTAATTCCGAGGTAACCATTTAGATAATTTAGGAACTTGCAATTTTATGGTAATTTCATTTCCTAGAGCAGCCACATAACAATTTTTGACTATAATATTTTTGTACCAAATTACACACTGTCAGATCTTGTGTACCTTGGTAATCACTGGCAACAACATTGATGAACATGTTATTCGAACATGTTTGTAATTTTCCATGATTCAACATATTTTATATCATACGATTGGAATGATTGACAGAAGAGGTTGGGTTTGTTCACCAAAAAAGGTATAAATTCTCGTTCAGTCGATCAGAGTCTTCAATAAAATTTTATTTTGAAATTTTTGAAAATGAATAAAATTTTGATTCTTGCAATCGTTATTTTAGCGATTGACCTGGCTCTTTCGGCGGATCTTCATCGAGGTTAGATAATAATTCTATAACTGTTATTGATTTTTGAAATATTTTCAAAAAATCATATTATTTTATCTAGATGAGCGTGATATCCAGGGACAAGTAACGTCTCCTGTTGTTGGGTTGGCTCTGAAAAGGGACCAGAAATTAGTTAAGAATAAGAGAGCAAAAGATATAAACAAAATTTGTGGTTGGTGTTAACTAGCTAACTTATGGCTTTGTGGTTTATAATTCTTCAGAATATTAAACCTACCATGGTTTTATTTAAAAATAAAAGGAAAATAAAAATTTGTTTGAAATTTTTATCAATTTTTTCATTTGATTTTGATCATACACACAGAATTAAAAGTGCACTAATCGGTACTTTTGTAATAGCAAATGCCATATTCTTCGTCCTACTCTTGGTAGATTATATTTGAAAATATATTTGAATGTTTTTCGTAACATTTTGAAAGTCATTTATTTCGTATAAA
>JAQGBD010002265.1:0-10668 GCA_034698165.1 Punctoribates punctum
CTCTCTCTCTCTCTCTCTCTCTCTCTCGCGCTCTCTCTCTCTCTCTCTCCCTCTATTTCTACCCCTCCCACAGACACCACAGATAATTAAACCATTGAAGGATTGCCACACATTTGCAACACAATGGAACGTCCTTGATAAAAATAATCACATTATCAGAGACTTTTGCTGACAATAGCCAAGATGTTTACACCAATTAATCTGATATCAACTATTTATTTCACAATAAACGATAATTACAAATGCTTATAACATTAATTGACAAGATAACACTATCTCGACACTTATTTGACATATCTAGACATTTATTACACTAAATAATTCGGTGGTTTAAATAAAACAGATCACAAGACCTGATCCTATGCGGAGATAATTTATTTGTTGAATACGTCAGAACTCAATAATTATTATTATTATTTGAATCAATTGAAAAACTTTTCAATCGCTTTAGTGTTCAGTCAATTGTGTGAAAACTTAATCACGAGTTTTTGCCTTAATATCGAAGTTTTTCTGAAGTGATATTAGTTTTAACACCAGAAGAATGGCCACTGAAGTCGAGACTAAGAGTAATCTTAAGAGTTTTGAAGACATAAAGAGCATCGATGACCTGGACTTCGATCAAATTGAATTGGTTAGAGGAAAGACCCCAAACGATATCAAAGAGAAGTGCCTTAAGTTATGTAAGGATTACTTATCTGGCAATTGGGCCGAACAGACACTGAACAGCATACAAGTGAGAAGAGTTACCGGAGGTCTTGTCAACCAAATATACTACTGTGGGATCACTCAGCCCAATAGCAAAGCAGGTGTTCCTCAAGAGGTGGCGATTCGGCTCTACGGACTCAATCTGTTCAGCTCTGAAGAGGGAAGACTCAGAGACACTGTGATTGCGCTCATGTTTTCCGAAAATAATCTGGGTCCAAATATATATGGCTTGTTTGAAGGGGGACAGATTCAGCAATTCTACAAGGTAAGTTATTTGTCACTTTAAATTTATCAGCTAGATATATTTATTGATGAACATGATGAAATTTCTCCAGCACCGTCAATTTTTTGGTGAGGATCAAAACAACCCTGATCAAATACGTAAAGTGATGAGAAAAATGGCTAAAGTCCACTCATTGGATGTTCCGATCAAGAAAGACCCTGATTACTTGTACAAACTAATGACTGATTCATACCAAGAGGCGTATAATAAGTTTCAAATCAATCTGTTGGTCGAAGAACTCAATTGCGAGACATTAAAGAAATACGATTTGAAGACTGAAATCGATTGGATTAAAGGTGTTATGACAAAGGCTAACAGTCCGGTCCTCTTCACTCACAACGACTTCCGGTCCAGTAATCTAATGGTTACCGAACCCAACGATGAGATAGTGGTCTGTGATTACGATATCTCCTGCTATGGCTACAGAGGCCACGACTTCGTCGGACTGTTCAGAGAGTGGGGTCGAAAACAGTTCGAAATGAAGTCATTAGAAGGACTGCCCCTCAACTCAGAGTTCAGACCTGTAATTGAGATCTATGTCGAGGAATGCATAAGAATTAAGAGAAAGAGTTTTGCTGAGAATCCAATCAATTCTGTGGACCATATCCTCAAAGAAGTGAAAACATTTCTATTGTTTTCGTTTCTATTTTTCACAACACTTTGTATGAAAAACGACGACAAAAATGATGATTTTCCCATAGATCGTAATTTGGCCCTGGTAAATATTCTGATGTCAAATTCAAACTTTGATTGATAACTTTTTTTTGATAGCAATTCGCGGAACTTATGTATAAACAATATTTCGAACTCAAAGATATTCTAAGAGAGCAGAAGATAATTGATTGAACCCATTGAGCCTCAAATCAAGCATTGGAAGGAACGGCTCACTTCAATACGAGTTACCATGGTTCGTTAAAATATCGCTCAACTAATTCAATCAATTAATTGTTAATTGTTACCAAGTCAACTTGTTCAATTATGAATGATCACAATTTAGATTAATATAATAATAGGTTATATAATAATATAAGTAAGGTCAAATTAATCAATAAAATGAATAAACAGTTTATATCAGTTTTAATGATTTATAGTTTGTTTCAAATTATTGAGAACGATCAATATGATCTAGGATGATCAATTATTTACCAACGATCCATTACTCTTCAGCTAATGGCTGTGCGCCCACTGCAACCAATTGACAATTCTATTCAATAATTAGACGGATTATTTTCAATTTGAACAAGATTCAAATAGAATAACGATAGAAGGGCGAAGGTTACTATAACTGTGTTTGATGAGCCAATTCACCAATAATATATCGATGGGTGAATCAAGTTCATCAGGAACAGTTATGGCAAGTTTTTGCTCTTCTATGAGAATTGGAATTACCCTCAACGTTTTAAACTCAGACATCGTGTCATTGAGCCACTCGTCGAAGAATCGGCTGATTTTGTTGTCATAACACTCTTCGTACTCTTCCATCAGGCAGTGAGTCATCAAGATAACTTTTCCACCTTCTTTGGTGACCCCCGAATACGTGGAAATCTTATCCGACAAAACATCCAGGCACTCTGCCATCGCTCTGCTACGCTGTATAAGACACCAAGAATATAAATTCAAATGAATTATAATCTTTTCAAGTACCTCTTTCTTCATTTCAATTTTCAAATCATCATAGAAGAGTTTATCCTTGCACATCATGTATTTATCAATCATCTCGTCGTTGACCTTGTCCACTTTGCACATCTGATCATTGATTCTCATTTTGAAACTTTCATAGCTTACAGTGGATGTGCAGGAATTGATTATCGCACAGAATAACAGAACTGAACCTAAAAGGGATTTCATTTTTGAAAACTAATTGAAAAACATTTCAGATTTGAAGCCTTTTATACGTTTAATGCCATTAATTACTGTAATTAATGAAATATTTATTTATATTTCCAGTAATTAAGAAATGAATTAACGAGTAATCCTTTTTGATTTTCAGCAAATAAACATGGTAATTTAGCTACCATATCAATGAGGTGCTCTCTGGATAAACAATTTTACATCTATTTTCTGGTTAATTTTTAATAGAAATACATTAGAAGTCAATTATATTGTTTACTCAAAGTGTTCTTGGTAATTTGTTTACCATAATAATTGGACTAAATTTTATTTGCTCAAGATCATATGTTTGCAATTGACACGATATTTTTTGTAGCTCAATATGCTGAACTACCCACTTCTTCCTGACCAAGATAAGATTTCTGATAAAGAATTTATTCAATTGGAAGTGCTATATATTAAATAGGATCATGGAACAATTTGAAACATTAAAAGACAACCAGAAATGAGTATCTTATTCAGTGATTTCCAAATTTTTGCCGACAGAAGGATATGGGCTGTTCGCCCAAGCTCATCTCTGATTAAATGTTTAGTCAATTATATGCTGTTCTTTGAGCTCAGCCTTGACTTTGAGGTAACATTTGATATCCCTTTCCGCCAATTCCTGCAGAAAAAGAGATGATTTAAATAATTTCGTTAATACGTATCAAAAGACTAGTTATTAGAATAAATTGTCAAAATTTAAACAACTTTCAACTTACCATGGACACTTTTCGTGTGAAAGGAAAACCGCCATTTGCCTCATCATTACTAATTTTCCACATGGCCTCGAGCAAATGTAGGGCCAAATAAAATATTTTCAATTCTTTGAGTATATTATCGACAGAATTGATTGGATTTTCTGAATAACTTTTGCCGTGAATTCTAACGCATTCCTCGACATAGATCTCAATCAAAGACTTCATCTCTTCGTCATTGAAAGCTATTCCCGTCGCAAGTTTTGGATCAAACTGTCTGCGCCTCCACTCACGCGATAGCCCAACAAAATCGAGACCGCGATAACCATAACCCGTGACATCGAAATCACATATAATTACCTCATTGTTGGGTTCAGTAATCAATATATTACTGGATCTGTAGTCGTTGTGAGTGAAGAGCACCGGACTGTCAGACTCTTTTGCCACTCGGATACACCAATCAATTTCATCCTTCAAGTTTATTCTCTTGATTGATTGACAGTTGTATTGATCTATCTCCTTTTTGATGTCAAATCTTTGAAGAGCATAGGTGTAGGTTTCCTTGATCAGGAAAAACAACCAGGTCGGGTCCCTTTTTATCGGAACATTTAGTGAATGAATTCTGGCCAATGTTTTTATAACTTTGTCTCTGATCTCTGGGTCTTTCTGTTCTTCCACTTTGAATTGTCTGTGCTAGATTTATATTTTCAATTTACTAAATGTAATGTTCACCCAATCGAAAAATGGTAAGTTAATTACCTGATAGTATTTTTGAATTTGCCCTGCTTCAAATAAACCATATATTTTAGGGCCTAGATTCTCCTCAGAAAATGTAAGGGCTATCAGTACATCCCTTAGACGGGAATTTTCAAATGATTTCAATACATGAATGCCGTAGAGTTTTATGGCCACCTCTTGTGGCACTTTTTCATTATGATCCGGGTCTTTGATCGCACAGTAGTATAGTTGATTGACCATTCCTCCGGTTATTCTTCTCACTTCTATTGAGTCAGTTGTCTGTTGAGACCAATTGCCAGATAAGTAGTCTTTACATAACTGCAAACACTTGTGTTCAATGTTGAGTGGGGTTTGACCCCGAACCATTTTATTAAAGTTTATGTCATCCAAATTATTGATATCTTTGACACTTTTTCGCACACTTTTGGCATTTGTTTTCCATTGTTCCGACATTTTTAGATCAAAAGAATTGACTCATGAGTTATGAATGATTAATAACTCAAAGTTCTTTTACATAACGTTATTACAGAGTAATTATTGCAAGGTTATTTATAAGATTAAATAATATTAAAGTGGGAGTGAATCACATAATATATAGCAAAACATTTGGTGAAAAAAGTTTCTAATATTAAATGTAATCACAAAGTGATTGTTAAATAATTGTTATGATTTACTTAGACCAAGTTCACTTTATTACGCTTAATCTTTTATATTCAGTGATTAGATTAAATTCAATTAAATGTTTAGCCAATTGAGGAAAACAATACATATTTTATTATTGAATGATAAGTAGATTAAAAATGTCGATTAAATTAGATTCTGTTGTTTCAGTGCATTCTTGATAGTCATGTAATCTTTGAAATCCTTTTCCGCCAATTCCTGAGAATAAAAAATATTTTCAGTTTATAAATATATTTGTTTAATATAAAAGACTAGATTTTAGAATAAATTCAAGTAATTCAAGCAACTGTAAACTGACCATGGACACTTTTCTTGTAAAGTCTACCCCGCCGTTAGCCTCATCATTACTCATGTAATAGATGGCCTGGACCAATTGCAAGGGCAGTAAAAATATCTTCACTTCTTTGAGAATATGGTCGACACTATTGATTAGATTTTCTGAATAACTTTTGCCGTGAATTCTAACGCATTCCTTGACATAGATCTCAATCAAAGGTTTTATCTCTTCGTCTTCAAAGGGTATTCCCTTCGCTGGGCTTTTGTCAAACTGTTTTCGCCCCCACTCCCGGGACAGCCACACAAAATCAAAAGCTCGATAACCATAACCAGTGATATCAAAGTCACAGATAATTAAGTCATCGTTGGGTTCAGTAATCAATATATTACTCGATCTGTAGTCGTTGTGAGTGAAGAGGACAGGACTTCCTGAGCCTTTGGCAACGCTTATACACCAATCAATTTCATCTTTCAAATTGTTGAAACTCTTGATTGTTTCACATTTGTAATCATTTATCTCCTTTTCGATGTCAAACCTTTCAAAAGCATCAGTGTAATATTTGTGAATTAAAGAGAACAACCAGTCCTGGTTCTTTTTTATTGGAACTTTGAGAGAATTGATTCTTGCTAATGTTTTGAAGACTTTGTCCCTAATCACCGGGTCTTTCTGCTCTTCCTCTTTGAACTGTCTGTGCTGATATAAATGAACAAGTGAATTGTATTAATTGGTTTACAAATCAAAACGAATTTTAAATTACATTGTAAAATTTTTGGATTTGTCCCTCTTCAAATAGGCCATAAATTTTTGGCCCTAGGTTCATTTCAGAAAAGGTAAGCGCCGTCACCACATCTCTCAGTCTTGTGTTTTCAATAAATTTCATAAAATGTTTGCCATAGAGTTTGAGGGCTACTTCTTGTGGCACTTTCTCATTATTGTCCGGGTCTTTAATCGCACAATAATAGAGCTGATTAACCATTCCTCCGGTGATTCTTCTCACTTCAATTGTGTCGCCCGTCTGTTGAGACCAATTGCCAGATAAGTAATCTTTACATAACTGTAGACACTTGAGGTCAATATCGGGAGGGGTCTGACCCCTGACCAGTTCTATTTCATTGAAGTCTAACTCATCGGCACTTTTGACATCTTTGAACGTTTTTCGCTCTTTTTTGGAATTAGTTTTCAATTCTTCGCTCATTTTTCTTAATTAGTGTACAAACGACTGAATAAATAACGACTGAAAATTAGATAACAAAACGATAATTCAAAGTACATGTGTTGCAAGGTCATTAGATGAAAGATAATTCTCCAAGGTATCAGTTTCATGAGAGCTATGTAATCATATTGTTTGTTTTTAGTAGGTTTGTCTAAATAACCTTTGAACTTTGTTATGAAAAAATAGGATATTTGTGTCAATCACATCGTTTGACAATTAATCAAAATCTACTCCAAGAAAATTGATTAAATGGCCGTATAATTGTGCTTGATTAATAATGAAATATTATGGAAGTTTTTCTATTTTTTGTGTTCCCTAGGTAATACTAAATTATATTTTCAAGACAATTAGAGTCAGATTCTGACCCCACACATTTAGCATATAGATAGGGAGACAGAGAAAAAATGTCACTTTTGACACTAAATCGAGGGTGCAAATTGCACCGTGCAATCTCAAAAGTTAGGTAATCAAATTGCCTTGCTCAAAAAATATTGTTTGCCATAAATATTAACAAATCGTGTGAACCAGAAATTGGAACTCAAAAAAATTTCGTAACAAAATATAAAATCTATTAAAATGTGGTAAAAATATAACTCAAACGCTGTATAAAGTGATTCAGATTAAGCTATGATTAAAACAATTGCTCTATTGATTTTGTTTATCACCTTGCTGCATCACTTACTAGCACAAGTAGCATTAATAAATTTAGTTTCTATTTTAAGCATGTTCATTTTTCTATTCAGGGAACTGCTGACGAAGAAGACGACGAGGAAACAGAAGCCGTCGAAAACTTCCGAAAAATGGATAACGACCTAAGAGTGGTCGAGGTCAAGAGAAAACTGATGCAAGCCCTAGGTGGTGTCAACCAGGTCTATGAAAAGGCACAGGTGAGCTCGGTGCGGGTGAAAATGCAACTTTTGACCTTGCTCAGAAAACTGCAAAACACTTCTGTGAATCCGAAAGACGCGAAGGAAGTCTTCTCGAGTGTCGCCCAAAGCCTTCAGAAACAAATGAAATCTATGGAAAGGGATCCCCAGCTCTCAAGATCTGGGTCAGTCAATTTCAGAGAGCTTATTGTTTTTCCAGCTAAACATTTAAAAATGGCCATGATTATGATCTCTATTTGGTGAACGTTCTTGCCTGTTTTGTTTTGACGAATATCTTATGCCATTTGAAATATTAAAATAAAGTGTTTGTAAAATAATTGTACCTTTTTTCAAAATTGAATTACCAAGTATCTATTCGATTTGTGATTTTTGTTCTTGCTATTTTATAGAGTTTGCTGAACTGAATAATATTTATGTTTATGAATAAAAATAAATTAAACGAAATTTCCTATTTTTTAACAAGGTGAAATGTGTTAGGTAAGGCAGATTAGAATTATTGTAGAGTAGATGCTCAAGATACTTTCTTAAGTTAACTTAACAATTTAGATAAAACTAATAAAATTATTCACTGGGGATCCAGTGTCAATTTCGCGAAGGAGAAGTAATCTAGTAGCAACCTAGGTAATTCTGAGGTAATTCGTACCTCTTTTTCCCAAATAAAAATCATTAGTCTTTTGATTGAAAATCTGTTTCACAGCTTTTGAATTGTGGTATAAATAAGAGTTTTTGAACACATTTTCAGTTCATTTGCCTAACTTTGGCTCAATTCGAGTGAAATGAAAATGATCAAGCTCATTCTCCTAGTTTTTTCAGTATCTTTCATCACTGTTCTTGGAACTGAAGATGAAGACTTCTTAAGACAATGGAAAGAAGGGGTAAAGGACTAAATTCAAATATCTTGTTGATTACCATCAATGCTATTTCATATTGACCTAGGGATTATCCAGCTCAAATGATGAACGCAAGCTTGAAGAGGAAGTTTCATCTTTCAAGAATATGGACCGAATTTCTCAACTCATGGAAATCAAACGTAAATTAATGCAGGCGTTGGGTGGAGTCAACGAACTGTACAGAAGCAATGGCATCAATTCGCTCGAGGTCAAAAATCAGATACTTGGCATTTTGCGTAAGGTTCAGACCGCGCCTGATGATCCTGATAAGGCCAAGAATGTTTTCAGACAAGTTTCAGAGAATCTGAATCATTTGGTTAGCTTTATCCCCGAGGACTTTACCCGACAACGACAGGCCCACCCCCACCCAGAACAGCCCTACTACCCGGCACCTCACCCCGAGCCGGAGGGTAAGCTGGGCTATTTATTAAGCTCGGTGGTCGGCATTGTTAGGTCTGTGAAGTACCTGATTCAAGCAATAATCTAGTAAACTGTTTATCAATTTTTGTCAATAATTTATTGAATAAAATAAGTCTTAAATTAATAAAATTTAAACAAAATATTCGAATTATTTATTTATTCTGAGCCAATGTTTTTGAAGCATGCTACTTTTATGCTATTTTGTAATTTCACTCAAGCTGCTTTGAAAATTTAGCAGGCCAGTAATGGTGCCAGATAGTTCCATAACATGTTGTTTCGCAGATACCTCGCACAGCAATTAAAGAGGAATATGTCCTGGAGTAGAGTTCGGTGACCCCAGTGTCACAATTGCCCTTGGTAACCTTGAGCTCAGACTGAACCACGAGTTTAGCCCCTTTGCACTCTCCGTTCAATACAATGCCTATTGAACTGTAGTTTTCGGTACCTAGAACAATTTAATTATATTTAACCATTAAATTATCAAGGAGAGTTTTAGGATTTGGAACAAACCATTAAAGTCCTTGATAATTTGATCTGATAAAGTATCAAGAGAGTTGCGGCTAACATTGCAGTAGCCAGTAGAGCTGACGTTGACTTGATGGATCCAAGCATGGTCACATTTCCACTCGCATTTTGTATCTATAACATCCATTTGAATCCGAGAAAAACGACCCTTACACTTATCAAACTGACCATACACAGCTGAAACTCGTTTCTCTTTTAACTCTGAAATTTCAATTAAGATAACCTTGATTAAATTTTGACCAAGCTCGAATTTTATAACCGTTGTCTTTGATTTCATTTTCTGTTGTTTCGGTTGAATTCGTGTCATTTTCAGTGCACAAAAATGATCTTGCAATAAATATAAACAGGAAAAGTTTAATTTTCAACATTAAAGTGTATCTTGCTGGCTTTCAAGTGAATTTTGTAAAACAGAATTTTTATTTTAAATTTAGTTCAAATATTGGGTCAAAATATTTGCTAGACCAGATTTTATTCTGAAAAAAATATATAAACAGGGCACTTGTGCAAATTAATAAATATTATTTGAAGTCATCGACTCTCTCTCTCTCTCTCTCTCTTAAAATTTCATCTTGTTCATTTTAAAATGAAATTGAATTTCTGTGATAACAAACATAAAGAATTTGAATTAAAATTAACATGATAATTAAGCTGAAAAAGCTATAAAATGAGCCTGTTTCAAATAAATGCCTCAAAAACAATTTTTTTTAGTTTCCTTTAATATCTTTAATGAGAAAAATTCTAATTAATTACTTATCAATAAAAGGGTCAGAAAATGAAATACCTGTTTGAGCGGAGACCCGGATCCGTTGAAAGACCTGTTGATAAACAATAACCCGCATCGATTTTATGCATAATTCAGAACAACTTCACCTCAAATAAAATCAGTATTTATTGAGCTTTTCATTCAATACTTGTGAATTCGGTTTAATAAAGGGCTTAAATCATATTCAACAAGATCCAATTATGCTCAAGCTAATTTTGATCGTTAGTGTAATCTGTTTCTCCTTTTGTAATAGTAGCAAGATAATTAAAACGCTTCAGAACGACCAGGACACTGATCAAGAAGTATCTAACTCAAGTAAACTCTACCTATTTTTGGTATTCTTATAAATATAATCTTGTTTATTCGATGGACAGTCTGTGAATTGCCCAAGGTAACAGGTCCTTGTTATGCGGCGATGAAACGATTTTATTGCAATCCACAAACTAAAAGGTGTGAGCTATTCATTTATGGCGGGTGTTATCCCAATCAAAACAACTTCAAAACTCTGGATGAATGTCACTCCACTTGTGGTGGTCTTTGTGGCGCTAAAACCAAGACATAATCCTATTTACCAAGTTACAATTTAAATTAATTTATTAAATTTTGAATTTAATTGAATAAAATAAATTCTGATAAATTATCAATGGTAATGACCTAGTTGGTTTTAGAGTGATAAAGCTGTCTGTTATCCTCTCCTTTATTAAAGCAATAAAATCATT
>JAQGBD010002266.1:0-10667 GCA_034698165.1 Punctoribates punctum
AATATTTTTATCTTATGATAATTTTAGATAATTAATTGATTATAAAATATATCATTTAATATATAAAGATTAATTTTGATTGTTAAAATTTTACCATGATCTCGTTTAAACTTAATTGACCAGTGCCTGTATTTAAGTCATTTCTGATAATAAACACAAAATAAGTTCCAATTTCTCGAATAATTATAAAACTTCTTATTTCTTAAGTTATTTTTCCCACAAATCACTGATTAGTTCTACAAATCTCTCATCAATTGATTAAATGTTTGAAACAGAGTAACAACTGTTCCGATCCCAACATTTCTTGTGAACAGTTGGAATATAAAATAAAACTAGCCAAAAATGCAACTTGATCATTTTCTACAAGATATCACTCTTTTAAATTGAATCTTAAATGCTCATTAAAATGATGGAGCGGTTGGTTTCTCCACAACATTCCAATCACAAGTAGTAGACGTTTGATAGATAGGATTGAGTGATCAGTGATCAGTGATCATGGACAGTTTAGTCTTTCAAAAACGAGCAAAACTTGTAATTTTATTTTGAAGTCAAATAATTGGCCAAATTTTTGGCACTTTTCTCAAATAATTTATTATAAATGAAAAACTGAATAAAATATTTAATTTTTGAGCGCTTTTTGAGTGATTGTACGGATCGTCAATGATATGTAAGGTTAGTTTCGTCCTTCGATTAATACTCTTGTTTGATATAAGAGTGACCCAATTGAAGGCATCCCTCAGAGCGGAGAATACTTCCTTCGGGACAGATATCGCATTTCATTCCTTTGATTCCATGTTTGCAAACACAGCTCCCTTTGAATTCAATTATTCTTATTTTAATAAAATATATTCAAAACATTTTAAAAAGTTAAGAAACAATTCGGACTTTAGGGGGTGTTTGACAACAAACCAATGAGAAGACTACAAATTAATCGGTTTGTCATTGAATTTACATAAATTTGAGCTATTTTTGAAAATTCTTGATTTTTGACTTTCAATAATATCGCTCATCAATGGATAGAATTTTGAGTTAATTGATATGAATTTAAATTATATGAAAAAGTTCCAAGTTTCTATTTATTCAATTTAGCTCGTTTGAAAATTTTCCTATACTCAAATTGAAAGGGAGTTTTGTAAATGCCCTCTTGGAAAATCATGTTTGAAATATCGATTTGAATGAAACAAGATAAAATATATATTAAATGTTAGTCTCTTCCGACTGAGAAATAAATTGCAATAAAATGGTTGAAAGGGATGAATGCGGTTATGATTTGGGAAATAATAACTAAATTATTAAATATTGAATGGATAGCACTCAGAGTCTTGAATGTGAGCACAAGTACTAAAAGATTAAGTTATTTAATGTGTATTAAGTCTTCTTACCAGTCATTTGTTCGCAATCATCTCTAACTGATCCAAATTTGTTGCAATCGCACGCTATATGTGAAGAATAGTAACCATTAAACTAAAGATATATTAATGGTTTATCACTAAATCTCAGGCAATAAATCATTTAAAAAAATGCTTACGAATGCAACCCCCGGTCCCTTCAGAGAGAAAGAGAGATTCACAGCAAAGAACAATCAAATCAGTGAAAGTGGAGAATATAGAAAACCAGAGGTAAGTAATGCAAAGCTATGCACCGCTCAGGTATTCAAAGTCAGCGCATTTACAAAACTCTTGGTTATATTATATCCAGCGATGACCAGCATAGGACAACCCAACTAACACAGTATCGCATTTACCCAGGATTTGAGGATTTGTGTAAAAGAGCTTAAAAACTCGAATCAATATTTAGTCGAGGATATAATGAACGCCAGAGTAAAAGTAATCACAATTTTTCTAAATATTAATTAATTTAAGGGGAGTTATTGGTGTCTGACTGGCCATCCCTGTAAAAAAGCAATACCTTCTGAAATTTTATGTAAACCCCAAAATCCTGGTTCACATCTGTCACATCGTAATCCTCCGACTCCTATAAGTGAAAGAGGAGTGAAAATCCCAATAAATAATGAGTTTTATGAACGGCAGTGACTGCAACGGAATCGAAGACAATAAGTCACCTGATTTGCAGTAACAGTGTTTGGTCGAAGTGTTGCATAACTGATCGGCCACTCGGTATGAGCCGTGTTTATTGCATTGGCACTCATCTGGTTATTAATTATTCTCATCAATAAAACTTACTTTTCAACAGTTATTATATCCATTAATCATTAAATACCTAATTCATTGACAATCCTATCCTCTTTTGTTGGCAAACAATTGGAATCGATGCCACAGTCAACTGATTCTTCGGTGGGAACTGTAAAGAGTTGGCGTCAGAAAAGGATAATCAATAGATTGAGAAACTGTTTATTTCTAAACAATTCTACTCATAGACCGAAAAATATTTAGATTCAACCAAATTTAAAATACAACTCATTTGATGGGTATTTGTCTTAAAATAGCTATAATGGGAGTTAATGGTGTGCGAAATCTATCTGTAAATCCCATTTGGTTAAAATAGTGACTTTATTTGTAATTATGTCTCTTCTGTTATGCGAGGATAGAGAGGAATGGTTTCGCTATTGAAAAGTTGTCGCAAAGTTTTATGGAGTGAATGAAATAAATTTTATGATTAAAATCTATAGATTTATTAATGCGGCAAAAGAATAGCTGAATGAAAGGAGTGTTCACTACCAGCCTTACCCTACACTACACACAACTCTGCCAACAGAGAGTTGAGTAAACTTCTAATATATTAGTGTTTGAAGATCTAAACTAAAAGAGTTGATAAGGTTTTGGCAAAAATCGATTTTAAGATAATTAGAATCGAGAGAAACGCTTAAAATGAGTGAAATATAAAAAGTGTTTCAATTAAAGGAGACATCAATACATTGAATGCAATTAACTTTAATATGTGCTCAGAATTAACATTGAATAGAGAGAAGAATGGGAACAGAGGGAAGATCAGGGAAGAGATGGAGGAGAGGGTCCAACACATAACGATTGTGAAAGAAGCGAATTATTTCAATTAAGTGTGACTTTCGTGTAAACATCACATTAGGCTTACATTGATTAGAATGAGGACAACAAACACTAAATGTCTCTGTTTTTCGACAGAAGCTGTCGAGCGGACAATCATTGCCACCAAACTCGCAGCGCATGTCTTCACCAGTTTTACTATCTATGAGCGCCGGCTGACCATAACATGGCATCATATCTAATGAATGTAAGACAAGAGCAAACATTAGTGTAATTTGGATTCGAACTGAGGCCACGACTAACGCAATCCTTACATCCATTACAGACGTGTTTCTCCTGTTTATAAATAGGGATTTGTCGGCGACACGACTCCTCTGAAAGATGACATTCGCTTTCATACATACGTCCGTCACTTCCTAATTGATTGATTCAAACATTGATCACTAATTTATGTTAAACTCTCTCTAATGACAACCGACCGCACACTTGAGTCGTTAGGTTTTCCTTGATTTTTGTCAAACAGTCGAACTGAAAACAAGATAACCATTCGTACAAATTATGGATCAAATCATTCAAATCTAATCAAACGATTTATCAAATTCTATGTCTCACAAGAGTTGTATCTTAGCTTTAATTTAAAAGAATAGAGGGCTTACCCGACATTGACAAAAGGGAACGGCCTCTGCATTATATTTACATTTGGCACCAAATTGACAATTCATGGCTTCACAGTTATACCCGTTTAATGGATTCAAACCGACAGACATATACAAACCCGAACTCATGTCTACGGAATTTATATTTTGATTATTTAGTTTATTGGAACCGAATCCCGAACCCGTTTCCAAATTATTGTCTTCTTTTTCCTCACATTCGCCGTAAAAAAGCCTATAAATTGAATTCCTTTAAAAACTTATCTCTTAAATAGTAGTAAAAGATTCGATAAATTAAATCATAATTCAGATAAAATTAATTTTGATTTATGAACATGCTCATTTCATGCTTATATCAAAAATTTCACTACTTGGCTTATCAAGCAACAAACTCTTATTAAAACTTTGTTTTAATCAAAGTTCAAATTTTTTACAATTTTTTTTTATAAGAAATGTACTTGGTCGTGTTTTTTGCCTGTGATTTCCAATGAGGTAATTTTGTAACTACCATTACAAAATTATCAATTAGCTTGATTAAATGAAAACAATTTATACTTTATTCTAATAGTAATTATGTATTGAATCTCTATTTTTCTATCACTTGACTTAAACTCTTTTTATATTTGTGTAGAAATATAAATGTTTGGAACAATTTTTGTATTTCCAATAATTTAAATAAGAATTGGAAGAATGGATTTGATAAGAAGATTAGCTCAAGAAACTCACGCAATCAGTTCGAGTTCATGATTACAGGCCGTCCTTTTCATCTCACAGTCGTTGTTATAAGTATTTCCGTCTGAAAAGAAAAATATTTCAATATTTTGTCTTTTAGTTAAATTCAATCAAATTATGAACCGTTAGCACAAAGGGGTTCGAACAGATCTGAGGGACAATCTGTGGGACAAACGCACTGCCCCTCTACACATTTTGCTCCTGGATATAAAAGTCTAATTAGTATGTCACCGTAGTTGCTATCAAAAATCCAGTACCATTTTTACATTTGACTCCAGAACACAAATCTATAATTGAAAACGTGTTAATTTCATGATTTGCTGGAAAAATATATTAGTTTACCACAACTTGTGTTCATTTTGAGTGTGATAAGAGTCTGGAGCCGACAGGCGGCCACTTTCAGCTCACATTCATTTTCATAAGTTATTTCTGATATTTAGAAAAATAAGTTTAAAACAAAAATATTTTTATATAATGAGATGTTTTCTACCATTACTGCCACAAACCGGTCGATCGATTCTTATGTCCAAAATGTTTAATAATTAAATTAGATTCGGAGCAAAACAGTTGTCAGCATAAACTAACCTGATGCATACTTGAGGACAGGCACAATGAGCCTCATTTTTCTCGTTTATTTGACACTCAGAATAATAGGAACAATTGAGTCGATGACATCCTTCTTAATACAGAGAATATACAAACTATTATATGTACAACCTTTGTCATCTATTTCATTTTCAAATCTTCAGTCAAAGTAGGTGCCCTAGTAACCATTTAAATTTTAATCAGCAAGCACGTATTGGTTATTAATTTAGTGTGAGTTTAGAAGACTACTTATTGCTCGCTGTCCTCGTTAGAGAGGGGTGGGGTGGGGTGGATGGTTGGCCAAATCCAAGAAGAAAGGTCAGGACTTTTCGGTCAAACTGAGTTGTTTTGGGCTTAATTCGGTTCAAAGTGTCAAAATCCAGTTTAATTTACACAATTATCCCGAAAAACACCCAAAGTTGGGAGTCTTTGGTTAACCCCCAGAAGCCAATCACAAATCATGCCTTTGGTTTATATAAGTTTATGGTTTAATACAAATGGATTTCAAAAGATTAAAACACAAAACTATAGCTAAAATTGTGAACATATTTAGTATTGACTGAAGATTAAGAAATTGAAGTCTTACCGCATCGGCCGAAGTGAGCCATTTGTATGTCTGTATTGGAGAGACAGGACTGGCGTCTCAAAAGGCATTCATTGGAATAAGTGATGCCATCCGTACCACAAATGGGTTCTAACTCTGTTTGAGTTTCAATTTGATTAATCAATACTTCAAATGAATTGTATTAAATTATTGCGTACCCTCTGAACACTTAATGCAATCACAGAAGAGCTCATCTTCTCGAACAACACAATAAGAATGATCCGGACACTTATGATTAAGACATGGGTCCGATGAGCTCACACTTGTAGGCAGACAAATACCGATGTGTTTTATGCTAATTAAAGTTTTGTGAGTAAGGCACATTTGTCGCCAAAAATCACACTCAGAGTCGTAAGTAAGGCCATCACTGCCACAAACTAATAAATAAACAATTAATATCACAATTTATTCAATTAAATTAGACCTGGTTTATAAACTTGTGAACAGGATTCTATGCACTTGCAAACTGGACTCCCGTTGTGATCAAATTGACATTGCTTATGCTTTGGACACTTCATGGAATCGCAGGATTTCAAACCTGTCATCAATTGAATTAAGGTCAGAGTTATCAATTAATCCCTCTCCCTCTCCCTCTCCCTCCCTCTCTTTCCCAATTCTTAAATTGGGCAAACATTTGAATATTAAGTAAAAAATAACTTAAATAATATTCATTATAAATAAAACGGAAAATATTTAATTTTTGTTCTGATTGTGAAAAAATTGGATGAATTTAATAACGAAATCAAATTAATATTTATTGGAAGACTATTCTTATGACAAATCCATTGAAAAGATGTTGAGTTTCGAGAAGTATTCAAAGCGTGTCGTTATTAAGGAGTCAGAACCGGAGGGCAACTCCATTATCGCTGCTCTTGAATCAGATTAGTATAACAGACCTTAAATTTGGATCAATTCTTAAAAGAATATAAACTCAAAGACAAAATGAAAGGAATGAAAATATATTCACCGATTTTTAAGGTTTTAAATGTTCAAAAACATACATTATAGGCAAATATCGCCAACCGGGGGAGGGGGTATAGTCCGGAATACCCCCATGAAATTTTGTCACATTTTAGATGCAAATTATGCCCTCCCGTATACCCCGCTAAAATATTTTCCAAAAAAGCTTAGGACACTCTCTTTATACCCCCTGAGCCGAAGAGCTTGGCGATGTCTGATTATAGGTATGAGCAAGGTCACTCCTTAGCAATATCATCTATGCCATAGATTCTATGGCTAAATTTTGAAATTCAATATTGGAATTTGATTTCCTGTAATTCAAAATTTCATTTTTCTCCAACTTATATATTGAAAAAGGGTTGGATAAAAAAAATGGTTAACCTCTTGGATATATTAAAGAATAACAAATGACAGAGTATATACAGAGTGTATATATGGGAGAGTCTATTATTCCAGGAGTTTATGCTTTCATTGCTATTCTCCAACATTAAGGCCGTGTAATGCCAACAGTGGGAAGAAAAATAGCGGAACAAAAGTGTCACTTCTCATCACATATTATGTTAGCACTCGATGGAAGTCAGGCTTAAAACCATTTGACACGATATTAGTTTCGGTCACAACAGGAAAATATGAACTCCGATATGGATTCTGTTTGTTATTAACGTTTTGCTTCTATTTTCAACCCTTTTTCCTTACTCTCAAATGTTGATCAGACCGTCTAAAAGACAAGACTTATCTTTTGTTACACAAATTCTATTTAAATTTATATGCAATTTGTGCCAAACATAAAAAATCAAAGAAACAGTAACTGTTGTACTCTAAAAAGCACTTAAAATTATCTAGTAATATTGTAAAAACAATATCTGAGTATTGACCAGAGGTCATCAAGCTCCTTTCCGATAGGAGGTTCAGGGGGAGGGTTTTCATCAGTGAAAAATGGCCGTTTTTCGGCTAAATTCGGCTTAAATAGTCTTAAATTCCGTTTTTCGGCCAAATTACTGTATTTTATCGAAAAGTTTATCGTTGCCATACCTCAAGAACAGTACTTCAGAAGAATAAATTGATAAGATTTTCGATTGAATAAAGACAAAGGAATGAAACCTCTTTATTGTAATCGACTCTAAGTTTGCTTTCAGATAATCAAATGGCAAAAAAGGAATTTAATTGAGAGAAAAGAGTATTTCTTTTAATAGGTTAGTGAATAGACTTAATATACTTCAAACTGATTCTCATTCAGACATTCATTTGTGGTTCACATAAATGTTGATTCGATTCACTGTCTTTCAAATCAAGTGTTTTGAGAAATATTTGCGAAGCATTTATTCTCTAGAATTCAGATCAACTATTGTATTACACACGGAATTCAATGGAATGCAAGTTCAGCTTACAATAGATTTGCGGTCTATTGCCCTAAAGATCTAGATTTCAGTCACAATATATCAGACAATAGGTAATAAACACTTCATTTTTGTCAAATATAGTAAATAAAGTTTTATTCGATAATTGTTTGGAAAAAAATCACTTAACTCTTATATACGGTAATTTATCATAATCAATTATTAACCATACATATAAATAGTTGTGTTTAACATTCAAGACACGGGTTCTAGTAGTCAACATATCTTATGGTAACACACCTCGCTAATTTTAGTGAAAAGTCATTATTTCATATATTTTTCTCGAATATCAATAGAATATCAATAATTTGATAATTCTTTTGTTTAATTCTAATAAAATGAGTAATGTTAATAAATTCAGTTTATTCTGTTAATATATAATTGAAATTATCTTGGTGATCAATGATTGTAAACTATTTAAAATTGAATAAATAATCTTCACTGGGATGCAGTGATAGTGACTTTTTGAGGCATATTTTATTAAATAAAGTGTCAAACATGTGCTCGAATCGAAAATTTCGGTTTCTCTGTGTTTGTCTGGGATTACCCTCGAGGGCAGAACCCTATAAATGATTTTAAACATAAATCACATCTACAGGTCAGTGGTTTTTTATCTATCAGATCCCATACTTTTCTGTATTGAATCAATAGGAATGAAGTTCAAGAAGAGAACGATTCAGGAAAGGCTGAAATAAGATGACTGAGTGACCCTCCCGTCCAATAAAAATACTTGAGATGATCAAAATACGAGGCAGGAAATGAGTTGTGCCTCTGGTCACCGATATTGTGGTCAGACTTTATTACCGATCGATCAAATAATAATAAAATAAAGTATTGCTATTAAAACATATTTATTGCGTTGTCTTTAATCTTGGATATTGTTTTTGTTGCGCTTCTCTATACAACAGACTATAGTTATTACTCTTATATATTACTGATATAAACGACACTTTTGCTAAGTTTACTATTAAATTGTGCAGAGAGTACAGAGTCTGGCTCTTAGACTAATGAAAATTGACTTAAACTCTCATTGTATGGATGTCTGCCTCCAACACAACCCCTGAACACAATCAAATTTAAAGTGTTTGTGCATACAATGCATACAATGCCTACTTATGTAAGTCTTATAGATTTACACTTATTTCAGGCACCAAATGAATAATGTCTTAGTTTTCCCATCCATCTGGATTTAATCTCTCTCTCTCTCTCTCTCTCTCTCTCTCTCTCTCTCTCTCTCTCTAAAAATAAATTAATAGTAAAGTTAATAACTTGTGTTCTAATGTATTGAATCAATATTTTTCAGAGAAAGTCTCAAAATAAGAATGAAAAATATTAATCATTGAAGAAGAAGAAAATTAAAAAGAGAAATGAGAATGATGAATTATCCCAGTTTTATAACAAAAGTTTGTTCGACGAAATTATAGAAATATTTTAGCAAATGTAATGACCCCTCCCCTCCTCTCTCTTTTACAGCTCAATAATAATCGTATTGAATGAAAACGACAATCAATTTCTGAGAATGTCTCGAAATCTTTTGAAAGTTCTCAAATTAAAGGAGGGCTGACTTACCGCACTTCCCCTTATTATTGACATCAATGTGTGTTTGTTGAGTACAAGCGGTTAACCTGAGCTGACATTCGTTTATATAATTACGTCCATCACTTCCTATAAAGAGAGGAAATAAAAGTTAATGGTCCAGCTCAAAAATTATGGAATCTCTAACCACAAACTGTTTGGTGAACATCAAGACAGGTCTCTTCGCACCGACAATAAGGTTGTTGACTAAACTCATCGACAATACATTGAGCTCCGAATGAACAATAGGTTCGCTCACATATCTCTATTCCGAGAGAATAAATATATTCAGTTTTCAATGTCTTTCAAATTAAAGGAAAGGGAGAGCATCTCATCATATTTGTGTGTAGACAGACATTTGTATTAGAGAAACACCAAACAGACACAGAACTGGTAATAACTAAATCCCAAACTTAAAATCAGACCAATTGTTTGTCTTTTAAAATGTCAAATCCAGGATCTGATCCGAGGAAAGTTTAATTCAATAAGGATTTTAAAGAATATAAATAAAGATCTCATTTCATTTTATTTCAATTGAATACGGATTAATTAGGAAATTGGCAAGCTAATATACAACACATCTAATGGTCAGAAAATTCAATGAATTCCAGTGAAAATGGAAGGAAAGGTAAGCCAATAGATTAGGAAAACGGTTAGTATATTAGGATTGTGGTCCCAAACGATCGAAAGGCGAATATTTATCTAAAAACCATTTGATTCAACTCTTTTCCCGTAATTAAGTAAATGAATAATTTTATTTGTATTAATGGATATCCGTCTCCTTCAAGGATAAGATTAATTATATTCATTAGAAGTGATGATATATATTAATGAAATTCAATTAAAAGTAATGAGCTCTGAGACAAAAATTATTTTAATTAGAATTTTATTCATCAATTCTTATTACTATTCCAGTAATTGATTGCATTTTCATTTCAACAAATTATCATTTCATATAAAATATGTAAACAAATATTAATTTATCATAACTTTTGATTGATATTAAATAACTTAAAAGTGGTCTCAATATTAGATTCATTTTCGTTGAATTACTTACAAAGCATTTCTTTTGAATTCATTCCAACACAATATTGAAAGTGGTTTTATATTTTGTTTTATGACTTTTTCACTGCATTTACAGTATGTAAAATGTAGTATATAAGATTGGTAACTAAACCCTCCACCAACCAACCCACCC
>JAQGBD010002267.1:0-10665 GCA_034698165.1 Punctoribates punctum
AAAATTTTGTTCAAGATAATTTACCAAAAATTGTGTTATGAATTTTGTTAAATCTATAATTTACTATATACTCAAAGGGGTTATCGTCGTCTTCATATCCTTCACTGAAGTATTTTTTATATTAAATGCTGTGGAGGACAGATATCGTGGAAATTTTCGCACAAAATTATTACATTACATCAAACGTGTTGATTGAGTCTCTCTATCTCAGTGAACTGGTTTTGCACCCAGTAATCCACTAGGACAAATTATTATCGCTTTGTGAAAAATAGATTTCAGACTAGAACTGAAACCCGGGTCAGGTCGGGTATGACTTGACAAGCGTTATAAATTGAATTTCTCGATTGAATCAAGCTTACTTTTAAATTACTTACTCAAATGAATACTAATGAATCAGTGACTATATTTTGAATTTGGATAACCCTTTTTATTAATATCAAGATTAGTTAGAAATAATGAAATAGACACTTATTATTGATTCTTTCGTTTCTAAAGAAATATATATAAATATAAATCAAATGACAACAAAATTCAATGATAAGGTTCAGAGCTGTTGAACATATAGACATTTGACGTCTATTTTTGAGGTATAACTCGAGTAGAGGTTTATCTCAAATATGTTTTTATCTTTGATTTGATTATTCATTACTTTTACTCATTTGTATCATTGATAGTGAATTACATTTTTCTCGATTCAAACAAAAGTTTACAAACCAGTGATGCACAGTCTATCAATTGGGCCTTGTTTTTTTCTTGGTGTTTTTAGAGATATTCATTAAATGCAAATTTAAGAACCTTCAGACTAAGGTTGTCTATAAGGATAATTTGAACCATAATTTGTATTAGCAAGGTGTTGAACAACATGACTCACAAATATAGGGGTAGAGGCTTTTGAGCTGAAAAAATCAACATGTCCAACTTATTGAATTGTTGATACGTGTTATGTGGATTCTATAATTAATAGGTTTGATTACATCCCAGAATATAAAGAATATCTGCTATCAATTACACCTCCGAATTCAAGTAATTAACATGCTCATTCTCATTTATTCAAATAATAACAAAAGTCTTGTAAAATAAATTGTTTTTGGTGGCAATGATTGAATTTTTCCTCAAAATATTTGTTCAAATATTAATAAACACATTAAATGATAAAACATTTTAATGAACTAAAAATATATTTAATCCGACTTTTATTTTATATATTTTTTTCTTTCAAATAACTTTTACTCAACTTAATTGATCTAACATTGAATCTACAAAAATTGATTCTGGCTCATCATCCAGGTATTACGTTATGGTTGAGTATAAGAAAAACAATTTCTATATAATAGTTTGATTGAGCAAGAACATTCAAACATTACACTCTCCCAGAGAAGCAATGAAGACGACACGTGTGTGACATTGATTTTGTATTCTATGTCGACATTCAGTCTATTTATTGTGGAACCACTCCTACCACTCCTGACTCGACATTCATTTTCTAAATGAATGATTTTCTTCAATTGGACACTACCAGGATCTTTCTCTCCGGGGACAATTTGCTCAATAGTTCTATTTAATTAACTCGACTTCCATCAGCATTTCATGTAGCATGCAAAATTGCTGCTTTTCAAGAATGAAATAATCATTTTATTGAAGAAATAAATTGAATAATGATAAAGAGCTTGCTCATTTTTGCCATCTTTGGAAGTATTGTCGGTACAAAACTATAATTCTCTGCAATAATTGTCTGATTTTGAAATCTGAGTGACTTTTCTCCAAACAATTACTTAAAACCCAATTAACAAAACGATATTTTTAACAAATTATATAAAATTTAAAACCCTTTCAAAGAAAGTTCAACTCTTTTGTCGATTATCTGAAATTTGGAAAACTTAATAACCTTAACCCCTATAAGTTTTTAGGGAAAACCGTTCCATAGGGGGATATCTTCCCCTCAATCCATTTCAGAAATTTCTTTGCTATCAAAGACTTTGGTCTAAGATCCAAGGGCGGAATGTATCAAAATAACATGGTTTACTAATGAGCAAGTGACTTTTACAAATTGAAAATTTTATAATTCCCATTGGAGTTGATTAAAGTCGATACAAATCTCGGAGTGTCTTCAGATTTATTTGAATTGATTTTATCATATATTTAATTACTCTATATTTACGTCATTACAAACTCTGAACCGAAGAGAACACTATTTTTTGTGAAATAACTCAATAATTAAGAGAAGAGAAGATAAGAAACCAATCAAATAAAAAGTAGTCACAAAATGTTAAAATTCTTTTACTGGATTATTTTGAATATATTTTGACCATTAAATAAATTTAGATGACTTTAGAGGACAATATTTTTCGAAGTGAGTCACGTATGCAAGGGTTAGGTTTAAATCAATTCTAAACTTAGAGTTTAACTTGGACATTCAAAGTATTGGACGTCAAGCCAAGAGGAATGTATGTATGACATGTATTAAGCAATTTAACTAGCTAGGAGTGAAACTCTTGGAATCTTCTTGAATTTGTCTCATTTGTTAATATGTTTTATGGGAATCCAGTTTTGTTGAGTGTTTGGTCTGTTTGCTAATTAATATGCGATTCTCGTTATGTTTTCTAAAGAGGTAACAAATTTATGCAAATATTCAAAAAACAAATGGTTTCTAAAAAATGAAAATTATTTGGTTTGGAAACAATAGGAGTGAGCGCTTTACTTATGAGCTTCACTTATGAGCTTCACTTATGAGCTCTTCCACAAAGTTTAATATTAATATATCAGTGAATTAATTGAAGTGATTTATCGGTTGAACTCTTCTTAAAGGCTATTAAGACTACTGAAGAATAAGTTTAACAGTTTTTGATTTATTTTATTGTTTAAAATCGCATTTCTGTTGCTTTTGTGGGAATATTTTGAAAAAGATAAACATTTGACTTTTATCTGGTCTGAAATTTCATCGATTGACGTCATTCGGTCCGGTTTTAAGGCTTTTTATGGGGTGACTCCTTTTTTTGAGTGTGATTTGTGTGAAAGCGAAAGGAAGTCCCAAAATTTAAAATTCTGAACACATATTTTTTAGGCTCTGATCAAGATAATTATTCATGTTGATTATGCCAGACTTCACGTGAGCCAAGGTTATTTGTCGTATTGGGCTTAAAACTGGACATATCCTCTGATCAACGAAAATATTCCGATTATAATAGAGTGGAATCTTTTTTTTCGATACAAAAGTTCACTAAAACTGTTTGACATTCAAACACGAAATCTGATAAAAATTGAGATAAAAATAAAAATTTTGGAGAATTTGTGAAAAATGATTACATAAACAAAAAATGTTTCACAAATGGTTTTATTATTATATAATAATAAATAATTATTTCCATTCGTTTAGAAAAGTCTTCAATAATTGAATGAATAGAAAAATGAATTTAGCATTGAATGCAATAATCATTAAGTTTAATGACTTTTGAGATAATAATGAGTGAAAACAATTATGAGAAATATGTTTAAGGAATCGGAAAAATACTAAAACGTCTTTCTTTGAAAAATTGGTAATTATCGAAGTCTTCGTATTCATCCATTTCTTCGTCCACTCCTTCGTCCGATATTTGAATTTGATTTTGTGGAACAGAATCGGCAAAAGATATCGAAAAAATAGTTTGCAAATTAGAGTCCCTATTATTGCTATCTTTCAGAGCAGAGCGAGGTGTCGACGGAGCTGTAGGAGGAGCCGAAACATTCTTATAGCTGGATGAAAATGTTGGTCCTCTTGATCTGCCTCGGTAACTCGAAGCGAATGTTGTGACTCGCGATCGGCCTTCAATTATACCCCATGTTTGAGGCCGTGCGGTACCGAATACTAAGAAGAAAACTAAACCGAAAATATAAATTCCGGCCGAAGAGTAGAAAACAATATTCCACTGATGAAGACTTCCGTACTTTTTTGAAAAACATTTCCATTACTTTCAAATCATAATTACATTAATGGCTTTAATACCTTTCCTTCTAAGAAATATCCGACATAAAGCGGGGCCAGTATTCCCGGCAAACTAGCGATTGCATTAGTGATGCCATATATAGTGCCTGAGTGGTCGGGTGCGATATCCACCACCACTGGTTTGTCGCCGCCGGCATTCAGACCAAATATTATCATGGCAATTACCAAAAGAACAATGACTAGAGTCAAATCGCAACGGACTGATGGTATTAGGGCCAGACAGATGGCCGGTCCGCCCAATGCTATCGTTTCAAATATTTTTCTGGAAAGAGTGTCTCCGATGAGTCGCTTCTTTCCGACCCAATCAGATAAGAAGCCGAATGAAGTGAGAGAAACACTGAGCGCCACATAAACTACAGCCGTTATTATGCCGTTCTGTTCAGACAATCAAAGTTTGATTAAATCAAATCGATTCAAAAAGCATCAAGATCAAACTCAAGTTCTCATCATAGGATTGATGAAAAAAGATTATTATATTTTAAATAACTTAAATCATATTAAACTTTGATCTCAATTGGAGTAAAGTTCCTTTTAGGGGGCTATCAGAGGCTCAGGGTAGACATAAAGCAAAAGTAAGGCTTATACCCTTTCCCTATCATTGGTCGACAATCATTAAATTTTACTCAAGAAATACAAATTCAGTTATTTTTCTAAATTGTTTTAAAGGCAATAAATTGAGTCTAAATTTGTAATTTGTTTTCGTTTTGTTGAAAATTAACGCCAATTATCTCGAGAGGTGTCAGAAAATATCTCACTTTCGGGTCATCTAAATATGTTTACTTGTTTTTCTTTAATTGATTTTTGTTCGCAAATCACTAGAAGTGTTGATAATTGCCAACAAAGTGTTGGAAATTAGTATTTTTTTTGTTATCTAAACGACTTATTATTCAAATTTATTCTCCAATTAAATAATAATAAAAACTTTTCGCAGAATGAATGCAATAAAAGTCAGCCAATGATTAATAGACTAAAAATATAAACGAAGATAATTACTAATCACTTGATTCAAGAGACAAAAGGGTAAAACATTACGCATTTGTCGATTATTTTGTTAATTTTATGAATGTGCAAGCTTATCACTATAATTATTGAGCTAACACAATATGAACAAGCTTAGTAACTGGTTAAAAGTTAAGATTGAGAAATAGAAACAGTACTTACCAGTTCTATAGGCATATGAAGCACCGATTCTAGGTAAGTGGGCAATTTTGACATAAGCATGAGATTGCCCCAGGCACCACAAAACTTGGCCACTGCTATGGCCCACATCGGCAGAGATAAACCAATAGCTTTCCAGGGAATCACTTTTTTGCGGGCCTTCTCTGCGTTGAGAAACGAGACGTTGACGTTCTCTCTGATGAATATCAGTTCCTTTTGACTAATGCGCGGGTGTTTTGCCGGACAGTCGTATACGCAATACATCCAAAGCACAAAACAAAAGACACCACAAATGCCGATCACATAGAAGACTGAGGGCCACCCATTTGCAAACCCACTGTTACACAAATATCCCGACAGAGGCATAGCCAGGACAGCACCGAAATTGCCACCGACTTGAATCAGGGCCAATACAACTCCTCTTTCATGTCGTGGTATCCAATGCGCCAGAAGAGCGTAGATGGCAGGGGTTAGTATACCCTGATTCAAATGCTCGGTAAATTTAATTGAAACAAAGAACTGTTATATAAGTTTACCTGAGCCAATCCAGTTATAACCCGGAGTATTATCAGAGCAATTGGACTCCAATAAGAAACTACAGGAGTTAAGAACGTGAGGATAGCAGAGGAAAGGGTTACAAATCCACACAAATATCTTACGCCAAACACATCAGCCATTTGTCCGCCTTTTCAGTTGAAAAATTAGTTTTGTTTCAATTATTTCATGAATTTGCAAGTTTACCATTAATGTTTGTCGCTATATAACCGTAGTAAAAACTACCCAGGATATGACCTTGCATCGACTCCGACCAAATAAAGTCACCAAACTGTGAAAATCAATCAAATATGAGTGAGAATTGAATAGACCAGGTTATCGTCGACTAACATCACTATTTTCGCTAATTTCGTTTTCATCAACAGGACAGGTGTCTGTGGGATCTACCCATGTATAGGAACTATTTTGATTAACTTGTCTAAGTCCGGTGCCGTTGACCATAGCCACGATGGTCACACTCATGTTGGTCCTTATTGTATAGGACAGGGTGTTTGATATGGCGGCCACTAATACGACGACATAACGGGTAGGAATACCGGCTAAACCACACAAATCAAACAGTGGTTTAGCAGTTATTTCAATAGAAATGGGTGAGCGCTCCACCATCTGCGGAGTGTCAAACAAAATACTCACCAAAGCCTTCCTTTTTGATATCATTAATTGCAGTTTTGAATGAAGACATGGATTGTGTCCCACTTTTAGTACTTTTGGTGCTCTTAACACTTTTGAATGATTGAGTCCGAGATATCGTCATTTTTATAGAGATTTCTTCGAATATTCAAATTATTTTTATTTAGGAATTTTAAAATCGAATGCTTTCATAAATGAGAAATCAATTGTAAATTGGCAAGGTAGAATCGAATAATGGAGTTATGTTTGAAATGATAGAATTTTGGCCACACTTTATATAGTTTTTAAGGTTAATATAATTGAGGCAATAAATGTGGAATCAGTTGCTACTCAATTTGGAAATCCTATTAGATGTGCAAGGTAACTACAGAGATGTTTATTTAAAATTCTATCAGGGGAATTTACCAATCTTCAAATTTAGTTGGATAACTAAGAGAAGAAGGAGAAGTGTTACTAGCTAATTTATTAGCAATAAGGAGTCTATTGAATGTAATTGTTTGAACTTTGGGTTGAGGACCAGCCAAGGACCCTGATTACATCTGATTGACTGCTACCTTAATTTTTGTTCACATCTTATAAATATTTTGCAAAATTCATTTTATTACAAAAGATAAAACTTTTATTGAATGATAAATCAAATAATTTCCTAATTTTTGGTTTTTTGAGATTTTAATATTCGCCTCATTTCTGGTGAGAATCGAAATAAAAATTTAATGTTTTCAATGAAATTAGTTTTCAATTGATTTGATTTCTCATTTCACTCAAAGTTATTTAAAATTCCGATTGTTTTTGTCACCAATTGGAAGAAATCACTGATTGGTCATAAATATGAACAAGATAAAGGTCTAATAAAAGGCACACGACTATGAAATGTTTATGAAATGATTCCATTATCAAGTTCGAGAAGAATGACACTGATAACAATGATAAGTGGAGTTCTACAAATTATAATCAGAGGCCCGAGTCCCATTTAAAAACAGAAATAAACAAGATACTATTCTGTATATATCTATAGAATATTTACAGATTTAAGACAAACTTTGTAAGCCTTTGGCCAATAAAAGTGTGGATCACTTTGAAAGAAAATTTAAGTTATTTGTTGTTAAAAATTACATCAAATTTCTATTCAATTGATTACTCAAAACAATTATAAAATACAAAAGAATCCGGTTTTCAGTCATTTAATTGTTTGACTTTAGATCTTATTTATAATCAAATACTGATTATTAGTATTGAAAGTTATCAGAATTGTTGAACTCCACGAGTAATACGCAATTCACGGGTTCTAAGATCAATATCTTATTGACAAAGGATGAAAAAGGGAGGTCTCAATGCATTGACTCCCTTAAACCGAAAATTTTAACATAATATGCAAGGGTAATATTGGTATAGCCAAAATACTTCCGCCAATCGTTTGGATGGGAGGAATGCCACATAGAATTTTATGGGAAAAGAGCTTTTTCCTCTCCCTGCCCTAGGTCTGTCCAATTTTGATGATTGTGCAATACCCCGATAACATATTTGGTTGGAATCCCTCCTGAGTTGAGATTTTTGGGCAAACATTTCTATGTAAGCGATTCATATATTTCGAAGATATGACCCGAATATTATGTTGTGCTGACAGCAGATGGCTTTCCTTTCGCTTAATTTTCAAACTTTAGATTCAGTCGAAAGAATCAAATTCTTTAATGAACTCAAGAATTGTTATAACATTTAATTTTAATCCAAAACTTTGGTCTGAAAAACAAATTATTTCAGAAACTGTTTACAAACAAATTTCTACATAATTTTCGTTTTAAATTAATAATGTTGAAAAGTATTATGGTAGAATTTCAATTTTAGGTCATTTATATTAAATTAATTGTTAATCTTTGCTTATATCTAGCAAATTCAAAAGAAAAACCCAATTTAATCAAAGACTAAAAATTTGTTTGACCTGGCTGTCTTAACTTTAGTTTTGATCAATATTAAAAATGAACAAGTTAAAACTATTTTAAAATACTCTCATTTACCAACCAATTAGTTATAAATTCCCCAAAGATTTTGATAATTTAGATAAAATGTATAATTAGTTGCTAGCTGATTTCAAATTAATTTAAAGTATTTGGTAATTATTCAATTTTGTTACTAAAAAGCATTTAATGCAGACATAGGAAGACTCATTCAACTCAGGGGGAGGGCATTGGGGGGAGTCTAAGCTTTTTTCGGATCAAAATTAAATGGGTTATAAGTGGAGTATATTTTTCGAATAAAAAGTCAACAAATTTGTGGCCACTCTTGGCTCAGTTGAGGCGATTTTCTAAGCAAAAATTTCAGGGGGTATTTCGTCAATTTTTCACCTCGGATAGGTATCCCGGGCTCTACCCCACCCCTTTGCAATGCCTGATTTAATGATTTTATTGCATTCAATGGAAAGATTTTATAATTAAGTTGTAATTAAATTTCGATAAAATAATTAATTTTTATGAAAAATATAACTTAAAGTCCAAAAACTGAATATATTTCTCATTATTTGATAACTGGTTTTGGAATAAAAACATTATTTGTATCTCATTTAGGATTTCCGAAACAAATCTGTTTTAAGACATTAATTTTGTAAATTATCGAGGCTTTTATCAAATGTGTAAAACTATGTGTGTGCCAAATAATCCTGGATCTTATCGAAAACAAACGCATTCTTGCAATTAATATCTAATTTATTTGTACCTCTGTATTGTTGATAATTTCAAAGATTGAACTTTAAATTCGACCTTTCACATTTAATTATCTGCTTTCATAAACAAACAATGTTTGGATTTCTGAGTCAATTATTAATCTTGTTTATATCCTAATCTTATTTTCAGGTACTCTGAGTAATTCAATAAAATAAAATAATGGATTCTGTTGTTCGGTTGTTCTTGATGATTTAATTCTCAAAAATATCAATTTAATAGCAGAAAATTAAAAGCATTTGTTCATCAAATTTAATGATCTCTTTTAGACATTAAATTTGATTCAATTATTTTCAAACAACAATAAAGTCTGAGCCAAACGTCACTCAAAAGGAGAGCCGATAAGAAGAAAGTGGACTCCAAGTCATAACTGTTGCGACACATCTATACAACACTGGAGAGTAATGTTCACCGTTGTTCACCAGGTGCTCTATTTTATCGTCTTTCCTCTTTGGAAAAAATAGTTGTACAATGAAAATAAGTTTTTATATAACATTTACGACACATAAGAATCAGTTAAACATTAAATCCTATAATTAGGTGAATAGACTTATTTTGATTGTCTCTGGTGTTGAGCGATGCCATCAATTGTGATCAATCAGTGGTTACTTTTCTTGTTCTCAGTATTTATCAATCGCTCAAATGTTTCCAATTGTATGCCGTCCTATGAGACTGACATCCAAATGGCTTTCGATAATTTGACGGATCCCAGAGTTTATCAAAAATGGATTCGACCTCCAATTGATTCCAATGATTTGGATTCTGTTAAAGTTGGTAAGCTTGCTAACTTTATAGTCACCTTGGGAGCTATTCATTTTCAGAATCAGCTCAGATTCACTTTTAATCTCAAGAGTATTTCTTAAAATGTGTCATTTTTTATCAAGGTCCACTTTACGTCAATGTTAGTATAGACCTGTACAATTACGCGATTGTCGATGAAATAACCTCGGTAATTTTTTGGATAATTCAGTTTAATTATAAGCGATTATAAAAACAAATGCAATCATTGACTGTAATTAATTGAAAGGAATATACATTTCATCTCTTCATTGATATGGAATGGTTTGACCCAAGGCTTAAATTACGGAAACAAATTGCAAACGACCCAAACATCACTATAGAGGGCGGACAGCACCACATCGACCGAATCTGGTATCCAACCATATTTGTGCCCAACAATCAAGATCCGGGTTCTTTTGATTATGACCACGAAAGCGCTAATTTTATTCGATTCCAACCCTACACCGGATACTTATGGCTTAGGAAACGGTAAAATAAAAACATTTATTTCGGAACTCCTTTTGTCTTCACATGAATTTCAATTTTTCATTAATTACTCAAAAATCTATTCTCTTATTTAGGAAATAATTATCGAATTCATTCATAACTGCAGTACTCTATAGTTTGTTTTACTTTCTAATTATAGGACAGGTCATTTCGGAAATTTTTATTCTATTTGAAATTGTAAACGACTTTTTCTTTCTTATATCCTGTTAACAATAGCCCACTACCTTCACTCCGACCCATTCTTTCATTTATTTTGATATTCATTTATACCAGGGTTAGTCAAAGCGCCTCAAACATTAATTCCTACATTATAAGGGATGAATGAAAATTAAATAGGTGAAATGA
>JAQGBD010002268.1:0-10662 GCA_034698165.1 Punctoribates punctum
CATTTTTTTTAAAAAAATCAAGAGATGGCCAAATCTCAAAACTTTCACTAGAATGAACTTGGTACCTTATTGAATTTAATTAATTTAATCCCCTTTCATTTTTTCTTCATAATTTTAATCAGACATCACCAAGATACAAAATATCATTTAAGGGTACCACACAAAAGATACCCCCCTCTTGGTCATCACTGGTGAAAATTATTTAATTTTAAAATTTTTTATTTTTCATTATATCATTAAATATAATGTTTTTATCGTTATTTAATTTTTTTGTTTCCATTAAATAATACCCAAAATTCCCAATTTAAGTAAATAAACCCGCTGGTAATGATTTTCTAATCATTTAACCACCCTGATAGGGCGGGGGACCGGAGGTAGACACCGGCAAAAGGTTTCGTCTCCTCCTCCTCAATCTTTGGTATTTGTTTTGGGTTCGACACAGTTTGCACCCCATAACTAATATAAGGATGATCAAAACCAAAACAAATGCCAAGATTATCTCATCATATAAAGTAAATCCGAAATAATCAGAAAATATTCTTAGGTTATTCTCCTTTCTGAAGACTAACCTTAATTTTTCGCAATTTCTGTCCATCGCACAAGTCAGTGGAGTATAGCCAGTTAAAATGTGGTCGTCCGGAACTTCTCGGTAATAATTTGACGCCTCCCTTAGCAAACCATTGATATCCTGTTGAATAAATTTAAGACCTATTCTGTTGATTCTGGTCTTAATAATCGCAAATTGAGAGGCTAATCCTGACAATTGCAAGTCGGCGATACGTTTCTCGTTTCTCAATTGGTGACTCGTCTTTTCACCATGTTCAAATGAGTCAGAATTAGACCTGGTTTCTCTCAATTTGAATTCATTGCCAAACATCTCTTGCATTATATCGATTGTAGTGGAATTATTTGAGCAGAATAATTCAATGGGTTGAAGCACTGATTCATTAAAGTTGTTATAACACCAAGAAAGTTTGGCTTGACTAAAATTATAATTTTCAAAAAGCAAACACGGATTTTGGAAAATTATATTGATAAACAAGAGTTCATCACTGGCATCAATTGGTGGGGAAATCAAGCACAACAAACCCAAAGTCAATGCAATTTTAGGCAAAGACTTCGAATTTGTTGCATGGTTATTGTCAATTTGAATATCATCAGACTCACTCACATTTCTACCCCTTTGGTCGTCCATTTCTGATCTTAGTTCAATGCCTTCTTCTTCATTGGATTTGTAATCCGGTTTGAGTCCTTTCCTAAATTTATGCCTTAACTTCAAGTAAATTAAGTATAAAATAAAAGCTATAATAATTATTACTAATAATATAACCAGGGCAGATACCTCACTCGGAGTCATAGAGTGACTAGTTAGAAATTTGATTACTGGGTGTGTTTCAATTGAATTTATCTCACTTTCAACTGATCTAGCGATTTGATCTAGATCCTTTGTTGAAATTTCAGCCTGGAGATAAAAATTAGCTCTAAGGCTTAGTGTTGAGTCAAATGAAATTTGAGTGAACTGAGTTAAATCTCGGGCTTCATAGAAATAATTACCGATGTTAAAACTCACGGTTGTTGGCAACGAAAAGGCATACACCGGACAGTCTAGTACCCTTCCATGAATTACAATGACCAGGGTATGACAATAGATGTAATTCTTGTTACCAATGTTTTTAATCTGAAAAATATCTTCAACTAAAATTTCGTGTTTTTGCTCACATTGATTTGATTTCCAATATCTTTTGGTCACATTAGAGGGTAAGACATTGTCACAACGGTCAAAACGAGGAACCATCAGAAGGGACTTTTGGTTGAAGTTTTGTCGACCCAACGCTAAAACACAATCATTTGTTTTGCTATATAAAAGATGTTGTGGTCCTTGGTAGTCGTATGCGCAAAGAACTGTTCCATTGCCTTCTCGTTTAATTTAAGAAAATGAGTCACTCTCCAAAGCAATTACATCTGTTTTGGTGAGTTTAACATCAAATGAAAAAGTAATCAAATTTCGTAATTTATCCATTTGACAGCTATTAGGTCTGGCATACTTCAGATTACAAGAATCTGAGCATGGTAACGTTACATTAAAAATCTCCAATAGCTTCTCGTCGATTTTGTTTTGTCGTTTCCATTTCCGCGATATGTCTTTAACTCGGTCTTTGAACAAATGTAACTTAGACGCCAAAGACGCTGTGTAAATCATGAATCTCGGATTTTTAAATTTCATGATTTTAATCGACTCTTGGATATCGTAGACTGACTCCTTCAAATTATTCATTTCAGATTGTAATGTGATTAAAATACCTTTAATCTTTTTGTCGTTGTCTTGCAATGAGTTTACCCGGTCTATCAGAACTTGATTTATTTTCTGTAGTTCTGCCATCTCGTTTTTATTCCTGACCGTTTGACTTAGAGCTGTTGAACTGATTCCAAGGATTGATGACACAGCAATCGTGAGAAGGGCCCCCAGCCCGACTGCTAGGATCGCCACCCGCTTTTTGCGTCCAATTTGATTATCCGGGTTCGAAATAAGGTTTTGCGAAAATCTGTCGTCGAAATTGAGTTTTAGCTCTGAATTTTCAATCGGTGAATCGCAAAACTCTTCCAAAGGGTCTATCGCCTGACGTTCAAACAAATCATCGCACCACTCTAAGAGTTCACTGGTATTGGTGTAATAAAACCACTCGGATTCAAACATTTTACAGGGGCTCATATAATTTACAGTTATATAAACTCTGTTTATACCTGTAATAATTGGCTGTTCTGATTTACGCCACAGAATACTACTCACCCGGTCAAAAGAGCAGTCACACCCACTTATAAAAATGAGCATGGTTAAATAAATTAGTGATGCCCCATAGAAATCAGGTCTGCGGCGGACTCGAGTCGAGTGTCTGTTAGCTTGCTCATTTTGATTTGAGCTTGGAGTCTGGTCAACCATCTGTTCTTGGTCATTTCCTGCGTCCGATTCTGAACTTAAATTGATGTCGACTCGTCGAGCGATGACCGGTTCTTCCCAATCATAGAGCTCTGTTCCTGAACTATCCACAACCGAATCTATAACAACAAAATCGTCGAGATCAGATTCCTCTGAACTGAGTTCAGAGTCCTCCTGGTTATTTAAATTTTGAGTAGAATATAGAAATGGCCTATTTCTGATCTCTTCCAACAATTCCTCTCTGTCTGGGCAAAGTTTTAGGCGACTCGTATGAATCGTCTCTCTTAGAACAGTTTTATTTGACCTTGGTATTTCAATTTTATAATCCAAGCCATTTGCATTGATTCCGATGACCTCCCCTGGACCTCGCCAGTGGTGGACAAATTTGGGGGTGTCCCCAATGTTGTTTTTTGGGTAATTATACAATATTTTATCACCCAATTTAATATCTGGATTTCTTTTATTCTGATCGTAATACTTTTTGTTTCTCAGACCAGCATTAGTGATATTCTCTTTTACGATATCCGTTAAGACCTTCATTGACCTGTCAACAGCTTTCAAGTATTCAACTTGGTCCCTGGCACCAATATTATCAGAGTGAATCACTCGATCAACTGGTAAAATGGGGTCTTTCCCAAAAACCAGAAAATAGGGACTATATCCAGTTGATGCCTGGACAGCACAATTATAGGCTTGACAAGCCTCATTTAAATACTCGTCCCAATTTGTATACGAACGATTGACAAACATGCTTAAATGCTGAGAAATCGTAAAATTGAATTTCTCACAGAGACCATTTGAAGATGGGTGGTAACTTGTTGTAAAACAGCGATCAATTGAAAGTCTCCTGAAAACTTCTGCGCATAAATGACCACGCCATTGGACTCCCTTGTCCATAATGAAAGCCTTAGGACAACCGAATACACAGATAATCTTATCCATAATAAAATCGCAGGCGTACATAAAATTAGCAGATGGAATTGCCATAGCCAGACCATATTTTGTGAAATAATCGATTGCTGTAATTATGAATCGATTTTTGTTCTTGGTCAACTTGAGTGGTCCCACGTAATCGATCCCGAAGGTTTCAAATTTGTCCTTCACAGCGACGGGGCACATAAGCCCTGCCTTTTTCGTGAGAGGATTTTTCTTTGTCAGACATTCCATGCAACTTTGCACATATCTCACAATATCACTCTCCATCTTTGGCCAAAAACATTTTTGCCTGATCTTTTTTAATGTTTTATCCTGGCCAAAATGACCAGAAAGTGGCATATCATGATTTTGCCTCAACATTTCGACTATCATATTATTTGGAATACAAACGACAAGTCTCTCGTCACGATTAACTTTCACTCTCTTTTTCAATACCCCCTGATCTATCCAATAGTCTTCCGAATATGGTAGACATTCTGAATCAATTTCCAATGCTTTATAGATTGGACCGAAAAAGTAATCAATTTTTTGATTTTCTATTATTTCAGGGAATTCCTCAGCGCGGGAAATATTAAGACAATATTTTTCAACATTATCGTCGCTTATATCGCACTCAATCACTGGAAAACGGGAGAGGTGATCTGGTACTCGATTTTGCAATCCTGGTCTATGGATCACATCAAAGTCATAAGTGCTTAAATTCAATTGCCACCTTCTACACCTTTTGTTTTTACTGTCCGTGGACATAATCCACTTTATTGCCATGCAATCGCTTATTAATTTGAATTTTCGATGAGACAAATAAATATGGCATTTCATTAGGCAATTATTGACCGCGAGTGCCTCCAATTCATAGGCAGAATAATTTTTTTCAGCCCCTTTTAGGATATAACTGAGAAAATAGAATGGCTTCAATTTATTGTCCTCAACCTCATGATAAAGAACGCAGCCATACCCCACCCCTGAGGCGTCGACGTGCACTTGTATTGGCAATTTTGGGTCAAAATGTATTAGAATTGGAGAATTGACCAGGCATCTTATAAGTGAATCGAAAGCCATTTGTTGTTCAGGTCCCCATTTGAAAACCCGCCCGATATCGCTTTGCCTTTGAAGCCTTTGCCGTGGTAAATTATTCGGCGTTTCAATTTTTTGACCTTGATCATTTTTGACTTTTCTTGTCAAATCAGTCAAAGGTTTTGCAATTGTGCCAAAATTCTGAATAAAACGTCGGAAAAAATTCATAAACCCCAAGAAAGATTGGGTTTCAACTAAATTGGTTGGGGGCTTTTGTTTCATCACTGCTTTTATCTTTTCATCAGAAACAGAAATCCCATTTTTTGAAATATTGTGACCGAGAAAATGGATTGATTCCTGACCAAAAATGGATTTCTTTACTTTCAATGTTATGCCTGCTTCTTCGACACATTTAAACACCTCTTCCAAATCTAACAGGTGCTGCTCAAAGCTTGAGCTTGATATTAGTTTGTCGTCAAAGAAAACAATAACTGATTTTGGGATCAGTTTTCTGAATATTTTAGTTTGCATTTTCTGAAAAAACATTGGAAGGTTTTTGAGACCATAAGGTGCACGAGTGTATTGCAGGAAAGTATCCTGGGTTATAAAAGCTGTGAGATGACGACTATTTGGATGGACTTCGACTTGATGATAAGCGGACATATCATCAATTACAGAAAAATAGCTTTTCCCGGCTAACGAACTCAAAACTGTATTTATTTCTGGTAAAGCAAAATTAAAACCTTTCGTTACTTTATTCAATTGTCGATAGTCAACTGCCATTCGCTTCTCTGGATTTCCGTGACTATCCAGTGACTTTTTATCGACCAAAATGACTGGAGAACACCAATCAGAATCACTCCCTTCAACTACTCCTAATTTTTCCAATTTATCCACCTCTTGGCAGATAATCTCTCTGTCTGGTATAGAGTATGGTATAGCTCTTCTGGCTATCGGTATGTGATGCCCGTCCATTAAGACGATTTCAAATTGAACGTCCTTCATTTTGCCTAAATTCATGTCGTCGAATGCAAATATACGAATGAAACGATTAAATAATTGTCTTAGAGACTCCCTTTGCTGCGGGCTCAGGTTAGGATTAACCCTTATTTTTCCTCCAATGGTCTCAATATAATCGAAATTATTTTGACCAAGGACAGGCCTTATAACTTTATCCTTTTTATACGAGTTCCCCCAATCCGCATACTTGGTCATATTAACCAGGATTGGTCTCTCTTTATATCCCCTTAGGAATTGTTCTCTGAGAAAGCAAAAATCTCGAAAGGATTTGTCAAAAAGTTTTTTCAATTCCTCATTTAAATAATGAGGACTCAAATTGCACTGGTTCACCTTGCAATTGAAACCATTGCACTCCAAACACATATCATTAGTCCAGTTGCATCTTTGTAAGTTCAAATTTTTCTTTTGAAGTCTTTTCTTTTGGATTTCAAATAGCAATTTCCCTGTTTGAAAACAGGGGTTAGTGAACTTTTGATCCAGGTACCTTTCAAAGTTTTCAGTATTGCGTGCGTATTGTTCTTCACTGAACACAAATTTGTCTAAATTTTGACCTGGATTACTGAATAGTAGGGCACTGACAGACCCACATTCATTATCTGAAGAATCAGCAAGATAAGCGGAGTCGTCAGCTCTTGGTTTCCTTTCCAAATAGAAGTGAGCCACAATTGAACCTGGTTTTAGACGAATTGGAAAATTGTTGCAATTGTAAACCGGAATTACACCCTTTCCGTTTTGAAATGTAACAGGGTTGTCCGAGAGGTATAATTTATACCTGTTGAATAAATCGGACGTTGTCTTCACATTACAGATCAAATTTTTGTTTTTAAACTTTAGGTTTGGAACAACTCTAATAGCTTGCATAGTTTGTGGTTCAAAAATTGTTTCTCGGTATAGATGGACGGTATTATTTCTCAAATACTTTTCAGAGACGTCCGTCGCGGCCTCTAATTCCCCGAATTCATTTGGTGTAAACAATTGTTTGTTTTTGCAGTCAATAATCAGCCGAGCACGTTTATTAAAATTATTGCCAAGCAATAGATCAAAATCGAATTGATCGACAGTAATAGCGCTTACCTCGACCATTTTATTAGTGGAGCCAAAATTTATTTCAATTTCTAGGTCAACGAGACCCATCACTTCGACCTTGTTGCCATTCACCGCCTTTAGATTGCGGCCTTTGTATGGCTTTGTCTCTAGACCCAATTTTTCAGCTAATTTTGAATTGATCAGGGTAACTTCTGAACCCGAATCAATTAATGACTGAACTCTTTCGCCGGCTATATAAACTGTTTGATAAATGAGTTCATCATTTTCCGAACTGCTGTTATTTTCGTCATTCAAATAGAGACCATTTGCTCGTCGCATACTATTATTATTGAATGAATTTCGATTAAATGAAGTGCTTGCTTGATTACAGTCTCTGGCATAATGTCCAAGCTTTTGGCAATTGTAACATCTAATTATCCCGTCAATATTTCGGGTATTATTCATTTGCCGATAATTTTGGAAGTGGACTCTTTTTATTATAGGTCTTTGATTGAAAGCATTGCCAGACCTTTGGTTTTGATTAAAATTATCTTGGTAATTCATATTTTGCTTATAGTAGGGGCGCCGGCTCTGATATGTGGGAGAATAACTCCTGTTGTCTCCCTTATCGTTATTTTGTGATTCTACGGAAGAATCACGTGATAGATTGACGTATCTATCAAATGAGCGGCGCTCTATTTTTCGACCGTATCTATCATAGCGGTCGCCTTCAATGTTAGGCCTGGATTTTGTTTTGCGCTCAAGATTTGCAATCTTTTCCTTATTCTCCTCGTTTCCATTAACAACTTGGTCAATTTTAGACACGATTGAACTGAGCACATCTTTCAGTTCATTCAATTGAGGAGTTTGACCTTGCTCATTTAATTTTGAGTCCTTAAACCCTTTTTCTATGAGAATCGCATTCTCTTTTAGTGCCTCAAAGTTAGCACATTTCATCGGTGTTATCGCTTGCATTATATGGGGTTTAAGGCCATTAATCATAAAACGTTTCATATCATCCCACTCCATCAAAGAATCATAATTCTGGCACAAAACCTGTTTATGAGTCAAATAATGGATTACTGGCTCAGAAGGATTTTGCTTCCTGTCCTCTAACTTCCGGAGAAGTTCTTCCTTACTATCTAAGGGCATATGATGTTTAAGAAACGCAGCTCTTAAATGAGTCCAATCCTCAGGTCTGTTAATGTTGTTTTTAACATTAGCCTGATACCACAATTTTGCATTTTCGTCGAGGAATTGATTGAAATTTTGATAGCGCTCAGCATCTCCCCAATTCTTCATTGTGGTTAATTCCTCAAAATTTTCAATCCAAGTCTGAGCCTCATTACTGATCTCACCTTTGAACTTTTCAATCAGTTTCCCGGAACTGAATGCAATGCCGCCGGAAACTGCACTTGTCAGTGCCCTGCGCAATTCATTTAAAGTAAAATTTGGCACATTTTGATCACCTTGATCATTAACATTTGCCATTTCTGAGTCTTCAAAATACAACTTATAATAATCACTTACAAATTCCCAACTCTCAATACTCAATAATCAAATATTTTATGAAAAAATAATTCAAACAAACCAATCAATTTACCCAACAAAACATGAAACCTTATTAGTTCGTGAAAAAAACAGAGGAAAGAAATCTCATAATTTGAATCCAGCTTTTCTATTAAAAGAACAAACTTAATTGTCTCAAAAATTTAGATCACACCTTTAAAATTATAACTTAATTGTCGACATATAAAATCAATTATTCTCTCATAGAATGTTTTCTAACTTACCCACGGAAAGGAACGACACCTTGGCCAGTGGTTGAAGTACCATTTTACCCGTGTTCTTGACTTATCTTCAATTATTTTCTTCTCGATTTTCTTCCTCTAATTTTTTCCTGTCTCTCGTATGGACCTCCAATTGTAATAAAGGCTTCAGTTAAGTGGGAAATCAAAGGGTTTGTTTAAAAGGGGTTTTTATTCTTCCATAATATAAAGTGAACGCATTTAATACAAGAATAAGAAATAATCCAAAAAAACATAGAAATTGCTTATAATATACTTTTTAAATAATAGATAAGATTAAATAAGGTTTATATTTGGCAAAGGGTTGAGATCAAAACCAGCTGTTTTGTCATAAGTTTTTCTAAAAGGATGTCAAACTGAAAAACAAGATTAAACTAATTTAGGTTAGGGAAGTGACAGATGTTTGATACTCTTTAGACTATTGCCAAATATTAAGTGAAGAAATGGTTCAAATTCTAAGGTATTACAATCTCCACCCCTTAGACTTTGATTGCCCTCAATCAAATTTAACCTTTAATATAGTAATTAACTGAAAAATAATATTAATTTTAAAATGAATCTCCTTAAATATAATTATAATTTTATAAAAATTCAATAAAATTTACCCATAATTGAAATTGCAATTTGTTAATAATTATGATAAAACATATTTGATTAATAGATATTATAATTAGAAAACAATGCAAATTAGTTTTATAAACTGATTTCAAATCTAAAATTAAGTCTAAATAAAAACCCGTACAATACTTTTGTATAAGTTACTCAGTTTGGCTCAGTATTTTCGACTGATTTCAGTCAAACAAATCATTCTCTGGAATTTGGCCGGAATATTGGTTCCTTTCAAATATTCACTCTCTTCCTTCTCTCGTGCGATGTCTGCCTTTTTTCTCGGTTCCAGTGAATTCCGAATTGTGATCAGACATAAGTTGGTCAGTGACATCGGTTGAGTTCCTATTGGCTTAGCCCAAGCCTTCAGTTCTATAAGCGCCCTTTCATCTTTTTTCAGGAGTCGCCGATTCTTAAGCCTGAGTAGCGCATACCAATCAATTGGTGGTTTATAACCAGTTAAAATCAATCTTTTAATTGATTTTGCCTTTCCTTGGTTAAAAATAACCCGTCCCCAACGAATGTGTTCCGTCACTGGCTTCAAGAATAAAATAGTCTTAATTAGTGGCTCTGTATTTGGAACCTCGAACGCATATGAGAGGGCCGTTCCTGACTCCCTGACAGTTACTCGCCCATCATTTCGCGCGGTGTAGATAATAGGGTTCTCTCCAAAGTGTTGAGTAAGCGGAAATGCCTTATGTGTTATCATATGTCTGAATTGCTCAAGAATTTCTTCGCAAGGGTTAATGGCATACTTGCTTATTACACAGTGAGCAAATCCTCTCTGAACTCTATGCAGTGGGTGTTCAAAACGAGTTGTGTTTTTCAAGAGAATTTGAAATAGTTCTTCACGTTGTGGACTTCTCCGTTGATCACACATGCAGTTCATTATAAAAAGCATAAGAAACGATATTCTGTCTTCAGAAGCCCTTGAAACCTTTTCCGGATATTTTGTGACCCATTCAACCGCTTTAAGGTAATTTCTATCAATAATTGCATTTGCTAATTCGTATAAGATTATACGCTCCTGTATGACTTCATGCTCTTGCTCATCCTCTGATAGACTCATTCCCTTGGATTAATATAATTTATACAGATACAGCAAATTTAAAATTAAAAAGTTAACAAGATAACAATTTAAATTTTGAAAATTTTGAGTTCTCACCAAATTAGATGTTTAATACGACATTTTCCCCATGTTTTAAGAATTACGATATAACAAGATTAATTCGAACTATTTAATTAGTGAATTAATTCAGTAATTTAGTTTAGAGTAATTTATAGGCAGGATAAAAAATAGGGTTCCATGATTAAAAT
>JAQGBD010002269.1:0-10658 GCA_034698165.1 Punctoribates punctum
TGATTTGATTTAATACACAATTTTTCTAATAGAAGTAGTCATCTATTTATTCTGATTATCCCATTTTCAAAGAAAAATTTCCGATTTTTATTCCCTTTTTCTTCTCTCCAACTAATTATTTGAAGTGAGAGGTGTTTCCAATCGTTTAGAAGTTTTGAAATTTTTTACTCATTTGTATTTAAATGCAAATCAACCTAAAAGTGAATAAATTTCTTAATTTTCTTTTCCTGGAATATATTGAATGTATTTTTTTTACTTCTTTTTTAATCATTAATTTTTCTGTTTTTCAGCGAAATTCTGTTCATTTAATTTTTCAAAACTAATTACTGATCAAAAACAGATAAATGCAAACAATCTTTTTGTCATTTCATCGCTGAGTCAATAGTTTTCGTTCCCATTCTTTCACACTTTAGGCTTAATATATAAATAATGCAAAACTGATTCTGATTTACACAAAAACCCAGAATAATAACAAAAGAGAGAACACAACAGAGTATTAGAGTTTATCCATCGCTGAGAGTAACAGAAGTGAGAGACAAAAAAGTGGAGCAAAAAAGCAAACCTTTTTCATTGCACTCCTTCTCTAACGACAAAATCATAAATGATTGATACGATTTGAATATCGCAAGACTTAAGCCAAGACTTATTCCAAAAGTTAAATACTTTGGGACTCAGTTTGGACTCTGTTTTAGACAAAATCGACAAAAAATTATTGTTTAATATTCAACGAAAAAGGAAAAGCGTTTCCTGTATTTCGTCGCATATTTTTCTATCGCAGAGAAGTCTTTAATATTGTATTGAATTATATTATGTTTGGCTCAAAAACAAAGCAAAACAAGACATCAGAGAATCCGAAGACAAACAAAGTTCATGTCTTATATGATAAAGAATTTCGATAACAGAAAAATTGTTGCTCTCAGAGGAAGACTAGACCTATGAAAAGCCATATTATAAAAAATTGACGGAAAGCCATAAAATAATGAGTTTAGTCAACGGCTAATATAATAATAAATGCAAACTAAGAATAATATCCTAAATATTAAGGAAACGAATGACTGATAACATTGAATGTCAAACACAACGAGAAAAGACATTAAGAATTTGTGGCAATCGTTTGATTCCGTTCTTTTTCTTCTCTATTCCTCTCCTTTTGTGTCATATATTTAGGTATTAGTTTCGGTAGTTATACTTCAATATCATTTCTGGTCTTATGTCGTCGTAAATGCCTTTCTTTGACTCCTGACTCGTCTGTCTCTTCAATGATATTGTTTTATCGATTGGCTGACGGTTTGCGCCCCCTTTCCCTCTATTTCTTTCATTTTCCCATTTTTTCATATCTCAAACACCGAGAAATGCACACAAAAATCCAATGCCTTTCCATTAGGCATAAGAATCGGTGGTATTGCCAGTGATCACACGTATTGCCAAAAACTATAAATCTTGAGATCACATATGGCGTGGAGTAAAATCATAATAAATGAAATATAAGACAAAAAATATATATAAAAAGTCTTATTCCAGTCCTTCAGCTGAATATTAAATCAGAAATACTTTAATAACAAGTCGTGTCGAAGAAGAAGAAAAGGAGAGCCGAAGTCATTTCCACAGCTCCTCCTCTTATTTGAATAATAAGAAACTTTAGATTAGATAAAAAGGGTTTAATTGTTTTCTAATATTAATAATTTTATTTCAATACAAGTATTGAATTTATTTTTCATTACTTTGATATTCAAATCAAAAAATTAGTTGATTTTTATCTTAATTTTATTCTAAGAATTATTAAAAACAACAGATTTTTGTATTAATTATTCGTTTCTCGTATTTCTGAACACATTTCGCTAATTTTTAGGTGTTTTTTAATAAGAGCACAAACTTGTTGTAGGAGTTTATCAGATGAAAAGTGAGCTCACATTTGGAGTGAAAATAATAAAACTTAAGTTTATTTGAGGTTAATGTTATTTTTGCATTTAATATCTTTTATTCTTGGTCTTAATGACGGGAAGGAATGCTCGCAACGGAACGCAATTGTTGTCTAAATATACGGTTTTCTAGTTTTCATTACAAGTGGTCTCTGAAAGAAGTGGAGAGAAATTTCTCTGAGAAATACTAATAATAATTGTAATCATAAGTTAATATATAATATTTGAGTTAGTTTTTTGATATAATGGTGTAATAAAAAATAATATATAAATATATGAAAATACCATAAAAAAGTTAAATACAATTATCACTTAAGTAATTAATACCAATTCAAACAATCAGCAGTTGATAAGAGTGTGGAGAAAACCTATTGAAGCTTTTGCTTAGTTTTGTTATTGAGATAGTTGTCTGGTATGGTGTGTGGTATGGCCTCTGTTTGCACACAAATATACAGTTCGCCTAAAAAACTAACTAATACTCAATATTAGTGAATATTGTATATTGTTTTTTGTTTACAGAAAAAGTTAATATAAATTATTGAACGGCAGTAATGTTAGGAAATTTCATTAGAAATATATGGGATATACCGTATATACCGTACATTCAGTTAGAAAGTGAAACGAATAGAGAGAAAGTATCGCGGATTGATCTCCGGTTATAGATATCATATATATTTCATTCCCTATTATTATTCTGTTCGTAACTAAAACTACGGCTCAAAAACATTACTGACAGAGAGGTATATGAGAGATGTGTTACTCTTATATACGTATTGAATATTGTATACGTTTTTTCAGTCTCTGGAGACTATTCTTATGCAAACATGCGATCCCAATATATCGATGTCTAGAACCCGGTGCCCATCCATATCCATATCTACATCGCACATGTTTGCAGGTTTGGTCCTCTTATCCATTCATTCATGAATTGTGCGCACATTTGAATCTATGAATATTTATACTCTTTGGAGATCGTGAAGAATATAATTGAGGACTATATCTAATCTAAGAGTCAAACATATAATTATTGATCATTAATTCATCTTTTGCTCGATCCTGATTAATAATTGATTAACTAATTGTCACGGGGCATCTTCTTGGCGTTCCTTTGGCAGCAATTTTGTTGATGGTTTGCTCAGAATAACGCCAATAATAAAACCATTGGTGTCGTTAACATGCATTGGTTTTCGTCGACAAACCGATAATTATTTTTTTATTCAAATACACAAAAGACTGAGAAAAGAGCGGTCAGAAGAAAGTGTCGGTCGTAGCGCTGACCCCCTCAGCTTTTGTGCGGAGCTCAGCACGAGCTTCAGCTCTGGTCCAGCACTGGGCCAACGCTTGACCTCTAACTAAAGGCTTATAATTCGATTCACTTGAGTTTGGGTTAATTTAAAGTATTCAGGGTTTGGACATATTTGAAGTGACGCTCATTTACTGGTGAGGGGGACGCCAGAGAGGGATCACTTTTGACAATTATTCTGGTCTTAAGCTCACAATTCTTAACAAAAGCCAGAGTTTCCTCTTTTCTGACCTTATGTTAACATTTCTTTATGTCTTCTAAACCTATTTTGAAGGCTAACGAGCGAATGAGTGAATGAGCAAGCTAAATCAATCTAAAACTCACCTGTCATGCAAATGCCTTTGTAAATTTGCCTTACTTCTTTTTGATGGAATTCAACTTTGTTACTGAGAAAAATACAGCTGTAATACTGTTTTTTTTGCAAACTTTACCTTGCTGGCTAAAACTGAGCTTGTTCATCTCTAGTTTAAGCCAATATCTGTTACAAATAATAAAAATAAATTTAATAGAGTTTGGAGTCATGACATAATTGAGATAATCAATTAGACCAAGCTCTTTTTTGTTGTTGTTTAAGATATTTATTAAAATTCATAAACTCTTCAGTACTTAAATCAGGAATGTTTATGATTTGAGGTCACTCTGTAGTCACTCCACACCTGGCGATAGAGCATTAAATTTATGTTTTTTAATATATTGTATTTAATAATAAAATATGTGAAGTGCTTAAAGTCGTCACTAATACGACTCATATCTCTCGGTATAAGTCCTCTCAATAATTAACAGATTATTTCATACAATTCTCTGTCATTTAAGTATGAGTTTAGATATCGGTGTCTAATATATACGTGTATTGAGAGCACAGTTATTAAAGTGAGAGAAAACGCCACCGAATTTCACTCTCTCTTCAATCGTTATATTAATGTCTATGAATGTGAAGAATAGTTGTATTATTTGACATTCACTCGTGTATTATCTCGAAACACAGTCACAGCGCTGCCATATCTGTCGTTCCCTATTTGTTAAACTGGAATAGACTCTACCAGGAGAAGAGCTCTCGCGAATGGCTCGCAGGGGTTCCTGCCTTTCCTCGTGAGTGTTGAACACAAGCCGTTTTGAACTGCTCTGAGAGGGAGCAGTGAGAGAGAAATCTCTGAACAGAACACCCGAACCTCGAGTCTCCAGTTCTACCACTCTTTCTGTGTATACTCAACATAACAGTATTGGAAACGACAGTAAACCCTGAGTTGAAACTCAATTCACTGTTCATTCGCTTATATTTATGTTTTCCAAAAAGTTTTGGTTTGTTTTTTCGTATATTATTCGCGAATATCAGTCAAACTAATGTCGATATTCTGATGTGAGCCAAGAGTCGTGTGCTTTAAGTGTTATATTCTGCTCCCAAGCAGTCAATTATGGAAACACTGAATCAGAAGATAATCTATTGACAGAAGAAAATAGTATTTTGATTGAAAACTAAAGAACTGTTTGTATTACTAATTATGAAAAATGTATTCAAAGAGAAGTGAAGCCAATTCTCGATTCATTGATCCATTGCTGTGATGTGCGGTAAAAATAGAGAGTCTCAACAATTCGTGTGTTTATTACTGACAGCCAACTGTCTGTTGGCTTCGTTTGTGGCCTAAACTCAATAAATTTTATTAGATTTCATTAGACTAATGGTGTTATAAAAGAATTAGTGATCGATTAATAATGAACTCCAATATTAACAGATTATTGTTATGCTATTATCACAAGATATGGATTATTATCATTGTTTCGGCACTTATTGCCGCCTCAGACGTCTTCGGATCAGACGAACAAATAATCTGTAAGTCTTAAGAAATATACAGTTTTTTCATACATTCACTCAAAAAACACATTAAAAGACAAGAATTTTTTTCGTTCGCGGATTTAAAGCGACAAAAGTTTTTATTCTTCTCTGAATTCAAATCTAATCTAACACTCGATATGATTGTAAGGAATTGAAAGAAAAGAAAAGAAAATTCTCTGAATTTTTTACTTATTTTTCTCTTTTCATTTGACAAACTCCAATACAATAGTATATACCATTCCTCGACTCAGATTAGAGGACAAACAGCTCTTAACTATGAAAAAGAAACTCTCATCGAATCCATCATTAGATATCTGATGTATAGTCTGACACACGTTTGTCTTCAGTCACTAATATTTTTGCTGTTTTCTTAACAAAATTAATGTTTGATATTCTGACCTCTTTGTTGAGTCAATAATCCCTAACTGAGAGAGAAGTCGACGAAAAAAATTAAATAATATAATTTATGAACATTTTGTCTGAAGGTTTTAAGTCCTGATTTATGCCAATAATAGCCATTTGTTCGATAAGTTATGCGAAACACATCTCAAACTCAAACTTAAATTAGACAACAAATTAGGAAATTGTGTCCAAAGACCATAAATTATTGGTCCTGTGCTCAAGTCATTGAATTAATCAACGACTCGATTAGTTCTTCTCCTGAATTTAATATCTTGGAAATAATTGTCGGACGGCACACCATATTTTTGAATGATCGCAGTAAATGGTTTTAGGGCTTTAAAGCCTACCTAAAAGACTTCATTATACGCCTTATATTAACAGTCAATAGACTGACTAATTGGTCAATGGTTGGAGTGATCAATAATTTTTCCAATCGAAGGGCTCTTATTCTGTGCTATAATTATTGAATTAGCTTTAATTTGATCGCAAAAAATGTTTTGATCGTTCATTGCTTTTAACAATATTTTTCTTTTAATAATTCAGTATTAGGTATCTGTGCTGCAGATGTTGAGGCACTGACTGACTGTTCAGCTCAATGTGTGTCTGTTTCTAAGCAGTTCCTGTGCTAATCACTTCAAAAATAAACTTGAATACCATTAATGGCATTAATATCATATAATTTTTGTTCTTCTTCTCCGAACATAACTTCAATTTTCTGTTGGACTGGTATTGAATTGCAATTATATATAATATACTAATCGCTTAAATGATTAGAGAATAGCAAAATGGGTGCATAGCTTACGCCTGAATCAGATATCCTGGTATTTCAGTCCAATTATTCTCATATGACTGTAGAGAAAGCATAACAAACTTTTTTCTCCTGCACTCAATTATATAACATTTGAGTTGTTCTTTGTTTTGCTTTCGATCACTGATATGACGGCAAAAGTATCGGAGATCTGATGGCGCCGTTGTGTTCATATCACTGATATTTTGGCGAATTAGGTGTCAAAATGTCAGTACAGATATTCACGTACAGAATATGTGTGTGTTTTCCACTCCTTCTCCTCCCAAAAACATTGATTATTGCATTTGAAACCGTTTGCAATAATATCCGAAATCTATGAAATCTCTGTATATTTTTCACTCGATATCCAAAGTCACGAATCAATGTTAAGAACTGAACGAAAAGTTAAATTTAGAAAAAGAAAAATTCAAATCATTTTCAGTGACAGAAGAATATTTGTATTTCTGTTTGAGTCAATGGTTGCCATTGTATGCCATCGAATGCCAAACCGAATGATAAATATCTCTGTTGTTTAGAGTTATGGTTCAGTCCTGAAGACGGACTCAGAATATACTGTCATTTATTTTATTGACAAAAGTTTATTATATAATGAAGAGAAGGGATCGCCATATAATCGTCTGGTATTATAATTTCCAGTGTTTCTCACACTCTCTCGTGTATTCTGAGCCGACTGTGTCTCACATTTGGTGACTATTTATTAGTTAGAAGCCATGGGTTACAAACCCTAACAAATCATTGGCCATTATATTCCAGTATATGTGGGCTCTAATGTCCAGCATTTTTGTATAACTATTATGTATTCAAACTGTGGCACAGATACAGGAATGGGTGAGAAATACAGGGAAGAGATGACAGTTGGATAGGAAGAGTACTATTCTGTGTACTTCTATTAGAGTAAACATTATCGGAGTCGCAGTTACTTTAGGTTTCGGCATTCATTTCGGCGAAAGCACAGGCCTTACAGTTAGTGTCAGTGCTTTTATTCCTAATCTATTCTAATGTTTTTCGATCGCACAGAGAGAGAGACACAGACTGACTGAGCAACCGATCCATACAAACAAAGTCACTGCCATTGAGTTTGCGTTCATTGAATTAATGAAATGACTATTAACTCGAATAATAATATTATTTTAGACTTTTGTCTCATTTTATATGTATTTTTACCGAGAATTGCGATAATATTTTATTAGATAACACTTTTATTATTGCTTTAAATAGACTGCAAATAAAGTAATGCAATAATTAAATTGAAAACTAAAATATATAAATAATTGAATGAAAAGAACCACAAAAGACTTGAACAGCATTTGTGGCGAACAATATTTAACAATATTTACGATATAATAAAATTCAAATTCAATGATAATAATAATAATGTCTGTCATTCTCTTAAGAGTCAAACTGCGAGATGAGTCAAAACTGGGAAAACATTTCTTTAGAGCTAATATTTGTTTAGCTTTTATTTGATTTCCTATTGAATTAAAATTAATATAATAACGAATGTAATTTAGAAAATTCAGTTTACTTTCAATTTTTATTCCAATCATTTTTGGGGATAAATTCGTTTTTCACGTCCAGTCAGTTAAGTGTTATTCTCTTCACAATTGAATTACTGTCCAAAGTGTGGGATAAGAGTGTATTGAAGAGTATTGTGGAAACATTTGCGCTGATGAAGAGGGTCTTTATTAGATATCCCTTGTTATGTCCCTAAATGTTGTGATACCCTTCCCCCCGAGCGTACGACCAGGATTATCGAGATGATAGCCGACATCCTCACTGGCACCGGGCTATATCTCCCTTAGTGTGTGTCACCCTCTCCCCTCTATCGATACAATGGTGTCCCTTATTTGCATCATATGGTCCCGAATTGGAATTCACTTATAAATAATCTTTTTTCATAAATCCATTTGCATTTATGCCCAAAACGGACGGCTATTATGCGTTATGTTATGCAAAGTTAAACTCAATGTTAAACTCAATGATGAATGAATGCAAACTCTGATTTCAATGCGAGATATACGGGCGCTGAATGGGAGCGCTCAGCCATCGCTCAGCCATCGCTCCCAATTCAAATGGAAGACAAGTTTAGGAGGAATGGCATCGCATTTAAGCTGAAAATATAATAGTAATTATGATTATTTGAATTACAGACTAAACAGCACTCATTGGCGCTGATTATCATAAAGAGAGTCAAAGAAACGAAAAGCGATTTTTTATTTATGAGATGCGAAACCATTTGAAATATACGTCCGAATGAATCGCTTAAATCTTATTTGATTTGTGATTACTTTTTGATAAAATGTCAACTTTTCAAACACTGAAACATTTTTTATTCCTGAGCCCAATGAGTAAATCTATTGAAGAATTAGTTAAGGGAGAGAATAGCCAAGACGTTCACAGCGGGGACCTTACCTTTTGATAACGTGAAATACCTTTCTTCTTGATTCTCTCCAAATGAAAATATTCATAACATCTGTGAATAATATTTCAAAAGTCAGAGAAAATTTTAGTCGATTAGAGAAAATATTTCATTTGATGTTCTGTTAGGTTATCCTTGAAATTAATTGAAAGCCATTAGCATTAGCTAACCATAGGGTTAGTGTACTTTTTAGTGGAGTTTAATAATTTTTTGTCGACAAATATAACGTCGATTAGTTTCGTGTCGCGATAGTAAACATTAAAACGAGTTTTAAATGAATTAATAGGCATTTTAGGAGGTATTCCAGGGTATTGGAGGCCCTCACAGCCATATATTTGTCGCTCACTGAGGAGAGACTGAGGAGAGACTGTTTTGTTTTATATAATCTATTCGTTATTAACGCCATTTTTAATGCCCAATACATTGGCTAAGAAGTCGACCCTCAAGATCGCGAAGAGTGCTTCTTATGTAAGGCCACCAAAATCAAGGAGTGGTGTATATCATCTTCTCTTTAAAATTAAACTTCTCTTTAAGACATTTGTTTGAGTTTAAACTGATGGCCATAAAAGTGTTTGTGTAGTAGAGCTTAAGTTGGCTTTTATTAATCACCTGTTCTTTTATTCCTTCCCATTGCTCCATACCTGTGCTGTTGGGCACAGAATTTTCTGATAATTTGGGGAAATGAGAAAAAAAGTTTGTTCTGATTCTCAGACATTCTTCTAAGTTGTGTACCGACTGCTGAACATAACATACATTGCGATCATCGCTCAGATTATCTCTAAAAATGAAATTAAATATTAAAAACTATTTTATAGTTTATCATAAAAATGATTTCAAAGCAATAAAACTCAGAGACATTTCAATATTAAATTTCAATTTCGTTGCGATTTTTTCCCGTTTTCTCATAAGACTCTTCGCAAACAACTTGTCTTAAGAGATATCCCATTTCGGGAAACTCTCAAAAATGCTTTTATTTTGATATTTATTTTGTGATCAGAATATTAAATATGTTTTTAATTGAAACGAATAAAAAAAATCCCATTTTATTGACTTTTACTCAATCCTTACATAAGGGGAGAGAGAGAGAGAGAGAGAGAGAGAGAGAGAGAGAGAGAGAGAGAGAGACCTAATTATGTTTTATGTGAGAATTTTTTCTTACATTTTTACGATTTTTGGTGTCACACAAAAACTGAGTTAAGGAGTATTTGGATTGCATTTTGAACGCAACGTTTGATTCTTTGCTGATCTTTGGTAAGAGTCTGCACTCAATTGCGGCTCAAATAAAAGAATATTTACTTTTAGACGATTCGGTCGTCTCTTAGAGTTTGTAATGTTTGCCACCGACGGACAGACATAAAGAAGAGAGAAAAATAATTTTGTTTTTTAGATATACGAGAGAACGGATAAGAAAGAGCTTTACTTAAGGTGTTTGCCTTTGGATTTCTGTAAATACTGGTGTCTATAGAGAGCCTCTCTTTTCTTCGATGTCTTTCCAATAGTTTTTGGAGAATCCCTACTATTTTTGTCGTGAGTAAAGTAGTTTTTTAAGTGGTGGCCAACGTTCACAACATTATAAGTAATATTAATTCCTTGTGTTGTGTATATGTGTTGTACTTTTGTGGCACTTGACCTCAACACTAAAATATTGTACAACAAAATTGGGTTTTTTGTCAAAAGACTCGAATGATTGAGAAAGAAATCAATGACTTCTTATACCAGTGCTTACATTATTAACCGCTCGGATCGAGTGGACAGGCGTTCGCTTTTGATTATAACTCAATCAGTTTTTAACGCCACTAATAATATACTTGAGATTGAATAGAGAAATGAATTAAGGCTTTCGGGCAATAGTTTGTTAATAGGTGTTTGTGCCCAACACTGGTCTCTGTTGTTGTACTCAATACACCTGAACCTCCCTATTTTCACGTCGTCGGGACCAAGAAAAATGCTTGGTGAAAGATAGAACTTGAAATTAT
>JAQGBD010002270.1:0-10656 GCA_034698165.1 Punctoribates punctum
AGAGAAGTGAGTCCCGCACCCGACGGTCCCATAACTGCTGTGAGAGTTCCGAACTCAACAAAACCATTCAATTTGTTGAGAATTGTGATCTCCTTTCGGGTGATAATCGACTTGATTTTAAACGTGAGGTTAGTCCACGAAATGGCAATTTTGTGTCTCATTATATCCTCTAATAAATCAGTGAATATGATTGATTTAAACTAGCAACTTCAATTAATTACTTATAATATCTGACAAATTTAAGACCTATTGAAGAATATATTAAAAATAATTTACAGAAATTAAAATTTTTTGACATCTGTTTAACATTTTGATGACTTTATATCTATTTATTTAATTACAGTCAAAACATCGGTATTAAGTTAATGGCTGAAGAAAATGTTCCAGTTAAAACTTACGACAAGCTAGAATCTATAATTAGAGGAAGTGCCAGAAGAGGGGAACAGAAGGATTTGAAGCAAAGATGTCTTCAGTTTTGTCAAAAATATTTGGCAGAAAAATGGATCCAATTATCGGTTAACGACATTGAAGTAAAACAATTGACGGGAGGAATGATTAATGAGATATACCTGTGCTCAGCGAGTCTGTTGGCAGAAGTGGTTCCTCAGCCTCAACAGGTTGTGGTCAGACTCTATGGGGATAAGTCTAGTCTAAGTCTAGTTTGAATTTTGCCAAAAATATGACCCAGAATTTCCTCGGTTAACTGATATGGTGGTGGGACTGATTGCCTCCAATAAAGGACTGGGGCCTATCGTTTTTGGGATCTTTCCTGAGGGACAAATTCAAAAATATTACCCAGTATATGCTTGTTGTGTTTGATAATTTTAATTGATTACGCCCTTCAGCACAAGACTCTGGTCGTGGAAGACTTTTCCAATCAAGTGTTGATGGGAGAGCTGGCAGAAAAGCTAGCTCAATTTCATGCAATGCGACCGCCTTTGCCAAAGAACAGACAGTTTTTGGAATATTTTCTAAAAGGTTGTAATCAGAAGCTAACAGAGAATTGGGATAAAATATCCGGGTCTTTGGCCAAATACAACTGCAATTCAGTACTGAATTGCGATCTGAAGTCAGAATTCGATTGGATTTTAGACCGAATGCCAGCTTTTGGTTCTCCGATAGTCTTCTCCCACAACGACTTCCGAATCACAAATACTATGGTTTGTGAAAATCACATCATTTTGAATGACTTCGAATCATCGGATTATAACTATCGGGGCTTTGATTTCGCGCTTCTTTTCGGAACTTTCGTCAAACCAGAGGAGAAGACAATTGTCTTTCAGGACGAGTCTGTGGTTAAGGAATTCATTGCTCGATATATAGCAGAGAACGACAATATCTTCGGCAAAGAATACACAGACAATGAAATCAATTCAGTGGAACATATAATCAATGAAACAAGGCTATTTTTGTTGCCATATTATTTATATGGATTTTTCTTTTGTGTCCTGAATGAGGTGTCTTTCAAAATGCCGATCACTGAAGCAAATTGCATGGTATTTATCAATTAAATTGTACCTGATTGAATTGATTTAAATTCTGATTACTTTTTTAGAATGTTTCCAATCATTTCTTAGAGAAGTATTTGGAGACAAAGAAGATATTGTTCAGCAACCAAGATGATGTTTGAACAAATAAATTTTGAATAATTCAATTAGTTTTCCGTTCTCTCGATTTTTTTTAACAAGTTCAATTTTATATTTTATCAGTTCTTTAAACAATTTAATTTTTTAATATTTTTCATAATAAAAATTCAGAGAAATATTTGAAATAATTCGCTTCAATTTATTGGACAACATCTGCAAAACATCTGCAAAATGTACTGAAAATTTTCATGAATTTCTAATTAATACGAACTAGTTGATATTTTTGGTGCACTTTATTGATTTAATTTGGTGGTAAAATGACCGAAAGTGATATCGAAACGAATGCTGGGACCATGATGGAATCTGCATTTCAAGGCAAAGTGTTTGGCGAAGAACCCACTGATTTAAAGGACAGATGTCTTGAGTTATGTCAACGATATTTGATGGGAATCTGGACTCAAATATCGGTTAATGACATTGAAGTGAAGCGATTGACGGGAGGAATGAGTAATCAGGTCTATCACATCAAAGCAGTTCCTCTAACAAGAGATGGGGAACAGACTCAAGAGGTAGTCATCAGATTCTATGGTAAAAAGTCGTTCGCTATCTATTTTGATCCAACGTTTCCCCGAATTATTGACGATGTGGTCGGACTGTTCACCTCTGAGAATGGGTTGGGACCCAAAATATATGGACTCTTCAGAGACGGACAGATTCAAGATTATTATCCGGTTTATAATTTTCTAATATATTTAATTTATGTGACCAGGATGTTTCTTTTACAGAGTAGGAATTTAATTTTAAAAGACTTCTACAATCCGTTGTTATTGGATGAACTGGCTTTTAAGCTAGCACAGTTTCATGCAATGAAACCACCGCTTCCAAGAAATAGAGACTGGTTCAAATATTTCATGAAAAATTGTAATCAAAAAATTAGTGAAAATTATGAAACTTTTTCACAAAGATTTGTGGAATACGACTGCAAAACAGTTATAGACTTCGACCTCAAGTCAGAGACGGATTGGATTTTAGGACAAATTGAAGGCTTGAAGTCTCCGATAGTGTTCTCACACAATGACTTCCGTCCCGCGAATATTTTGGTCGCCGACAATCACATTATTTTAAATGACTTCGAATTGTCGGAATACTATTACCGAGGCCAAGATTTTGGATCTCTCTTCTTTCAATTCTTGAAAACAGAGGGAAATTCAATTGTTTTTGAGGACGAGTCAGTGGTTAAGGCATTTATTGTTCGATATATTGCAGAGAACGAGAAAATCTTCGGCAAAGACTATACGGAAAATGAGATCAATTCAGTGGAACGCATCTTAAAAGAAACTAGGCTATTTGCTTTAGCCTATAATTTATTCATATTCCATGCATTGGCTCAAAACGAAGATGATTTTAAAATGCCGATTGGCCTGGATGTATGCATGGTAATTAATTCTTTTATTTGAATATGATTTCATATCATTTGTTTTTCATATTTTTAGTCGGCTTCTAATAAAGCGATTGAAAACTATTTGGAGGCAAAGAAAGCAATGATCGCTAACAAATATATTTGACCAAGATCACATTAAATATATTATTCAGCGAAAATTCAAATAATTAAATAAACTATTAACTTTCTAAAACCTATTGTTTGACTGAATTTTTAATTTAAATATATTTTGTGTTTCGAAACGAATTCAATTCAATAGAAATTCTAGTCTACCAGTGATTCCATAGAAAATGATCAATACTTATGTATTTCAAATATTCAAATTTGCCACTTGTTCAATTAATATGAATTCAATTCATATGAATTTAATTAAAAAACAAACCCAGATGGGTTCAACTTTTATGGGTCTATTTATGTAGACATAAATAAGTAATTAAACTGTTTGTGAAGAACAGTATCAAAGATGACTACATTATCGCTGTTGAAGAATAAGAAGGAGTTGGAAGAGGTGAACATCAAACCCCTTCCCATTCCGTATCTGAAGAGGTTTCATAAGGACATGGATTGGCTGAGGGATGAGTACATCAAATGGTCGAAACAGTTTCCTGAGAATAATAGAGAAGCCGATGAAATGGTTTTAATAACTTCGGGACTCTTTTGGAATGACTGCCCATCGAAGGAGAAACTCTTGAATTTGACTAAATTAACTCACCTGGGTTATTATAAACAAGAGTATTTGGCCCCCGCTATCAAAGAGAAATCCGTCCCAAAGGCAAAACAAATTGTGGCCCATTTACTCAACGTATTGAAGACTGAAAGTTGTGACGATAAGTTCACCCCGGGTATAAAACTGATTATAATTGAATCCTCTATTTAGAGTTGCAAGGTTCTAACAACATTTTTTCAATAGGTTCCTTCATTTTGAGTCTTATTTTCAATTCAAATTGTTATTCGTTAATCACAAATAGATTACATTGACCATGCTAATTATACGAGGCAGTAGATATGCTCGATTCTTCATAATTTACCTAGTTATATTTTTACCTCCACTGAAATATGGTCCCGAAAGGTCGGGAATATTGAGACTCAAGATTGAAATTAATCCCCTTTTATAATGAATTTATCATGATCAGTCTTAAATAATTGATTATTTTAAAAAAGCAATTAAAACTATTAACTAGGAAAATGTGTGCTCCAATTTCTTCTGGGGATTAAAGGTCAACTTAATAGCTATCAATATAGCCAAGTGAAAGAAATGGTGAGCGAGTCATTTTCGGCTCTACTCAACTTTTACTGCAAGTATTGGTTGACAAAAAAGGTCATTCCTATGGAAGAACTATACGACAATAGAAGATGTGAAACCTGTAAGACACACAAAGCTAAGTAGCTAGTACATTTTCTATTTTCGCTTATTTAAAGTTTGGACAGTCGGTATATTTCTGGCCGAATATTCCATTGACTTCGCTATTCCCGATCATATTCGTAGCCATCAATTGTTTAAACTTTTGGTTGAGAAGAGCACCAGATATTGTTTGGCTATAGATGACTACTGTATGACCATGGCAAAGTTCAAGGCAGACAAAAGCAGTTCCCGTATCTTCTGTCTCCTCAATGAGGAGAAGTGTAGTCTTCAGGAGGCGTTTGACAATCAGTTTGAGTTTACAATTGATTTGTATAAACAGTGCAATGATTTGAGGGACGAAATCAATGCCAACCCAGAGCTCAGATCCGATAAAATGAGTGAATGGATGGACGCGGTCTTCAATTACGCCAATGTTTTGCAATACGTTTTGTTTGCTATTCAACAGATCTATGTCAAGGAAGTAAAGGGGGCACAACACCATTAAATTCAATTTTATGAGCATGGGCCCAATAAGTAAACTCTATGTTAAGTACTCAAGGTAGATTGAGTATATATTAAATCACACCAATCAAAGTGTTATAATTCAATTCAATTTTGTACTTTTTTGAATCGTTTTCATAATTATCATAAAACTTGTAATTGTATTGCAATTCAAATAAAATTTATTAAAAATAATGAATTAGAATGAACTTTAAATTGATCATGGTTAGTAGAAAAATTTAGTTTCCATTATCTATTGGTTAGTATTATTTCTTTATTACGATTTATGAAATCCGTGTCCATTTCAATTATTGATCCATCTAGGCACAACATGCCTGACCATTGGTCTGGTATTGCATGAGGCGGCCATAGCCCGGTATCTCTTGACCATATCGTCGAAGAGGTACTTCACGTCGAATACTTTCATTTCGGCCAAAGTCAGCACATCTTCAACACTACACCTCTCGATATGAATTACTGGACGGAAGTGCTCTGCTTTTAGCTCTGGGTTGGTTTCCATCAGTTTTCTGATCTTAATCAAGACATAACTGGTCGGTACGTTCAGCGCTGACAACACCTTTCCGGCGATAGCTTCGGTTTCATTCATAAAGGACTCGTCGGAAATGATTTGCTGTGAGTTCGCCCAAACAAATGTCATCCAAAGTCTGACCAATTCGTGCATTTGGTTCTCTTCGGCGAACTTTATGATGTCCAGGTAATTGTTGAGGAAAATCATCTTGGCCAATGCCCGCTCCACCTGCAGTTTCAGGCCTTCCATACCAAACTGTTGAGCAATTTTGAAGACCTCGGTGGCTTTCTTGTAGTCTTTCTCGTCATCGAGAGTGAAGCGCTCGGTATAGAAGTATTTGAGAACAGCTTTGAAGTTGTCTTCAGACTCGAGGCCCAAATCAAACTCCTCTTTAGTGGGATCAGCTCTAATCATTTCACCCAATTTCGGACTCTTAGCCATCAGAACAAAACGATGGGCCGGAAATTTGGTGCCGTTGACCACCAGTTTCACATCACTTGAGTCCTCATTCATGAAAAAGTTGTTCAGATTGGGGAAGGAGTCCATCGGCGCTATCGATCGTTTGCCAATTGCTTTGAAATATGGAAAACATTAAAATTCAATTCAAATGTTAGCCAATATTTTACATGAAATTTCGTGATCACAATATGTGTTTCTCATCAGCGGTACCACAGGTCCCACATTGGGCTGAACGGGCACTGCTTGAGCAGGTGGTCCATCATTTTGGATATTTTGAGGCCAAACCATTTGTTGGACATTTGGGTTCCTCTTCCAATCCTTTTCTTCGAATTGAGTACTGATTTTGAGAAAAATTAGTTAATTTTAATATAAATTTGAATGAATTTCTAAGTTATTTACTCAGAGGCAGAGACCATGGCACAGAATGCCAGAACAACCAACAATACTTTCATAACTGATTTATCACTTATTTTAATCTTGGTCTTCAAACTACTGTCAGAAACTCATAGACTGTAAATGATTTGAGGATTAAGCCGTCCTTATATACGATGTATACGTAATGTTCACTTCCTCTCTGTCTCTGATATTATATTCTGGAAATTCAAAACAAATTCTTTGTTAATAAAATCATTTGTTTTTGAGGAGACATTTGATTCTTGATTACAATCTTTATGTTTGCTTACATTATGAACCAAAAAAGCTGTGGTAAAAGGTTTCCTTGAAATTCAATATTTTTGATGAATAATAGTCTTGATAAATTGCATTAATAATCGATATCGGGAAAGTATTAGTGAAAATTCCTAATTTTTCTATCACCAAGCAATTTGTACCAATACTGTAGCCAATCTGTAGCCAGCCCCCTTTCAATTCATATCATATTTCCAGTGTTTCAGACTTTATTGTTTACATTGTAGTTCTTGATTGTGGCGGATATTATTAATTCTTCAATTATGAGTGATCCGGTACAATTTTAATATGATTCCAGACATATCCTTAATAGAGATTGTTTTAAAAACTCTCAGATTATTACTGATTGAAGTATTTCTCAACCATTTTAGTCATTTAAAGTGAAAACTGTATTCAGAATAATATTAATTGAGTTAATTAATAGGATTTTTGAGGTTTAGCCTTTAATTTGCCCAGTTTTACATCGTGGTAATTATTGTCTGGGTGTGAAGTAGATAAGATAATTTTTGTGTTTGCTTATATTCCATTTCATTGTGATTGTTCTATCTAAAAATAATTCATATCAAAAGGAATGATCTAATTATCCAAGTTTATTTAAATAAAACTTATTTAATTCATATTTGATTAATGGTCTAGCTCAAACTAATGTTTATTTTAAGAAAAAAAATTCCTAACTGGAATAATAAATGCAATGATCAAGGACTAATAGGCAAAATCCAATTTCAAACTCAAAATAACACGAAATAGATTTCCATTCGACTGATATTAAAACCAAAAAAGTAATTACTTTTTTGAAATCTAATTTTAAATAGATCAATTTTGTAACCTTGCAAAATGGAAGCTCGTTATAAACATTTGAATAATAAATTCTTGAGTTGATTGTCAGTTTATTTTCTGTTGGATTTAGCTTGGTTCTTTGAACTTATTACTATAAAGGTTCACTCATAGGAAAGTTTTAAAACAATTAAAACCTAATTAAGTAAGGTTAATTAATTAGAGTATAATTATTAGTTTATTAACTTAATAATGTTCTCAAAAGAATTCAAAAGTTATTTAAGTTGCAAGTTCACAAATCCATTTCGTTCGATACAAGTCTCTGCGATGAGTGAAGTCGATCCCAATATTGTATTACCCGATGAGATGGTCTTAAAATCGATGGACAAAAAGCTATCAACAATAGGGCTGTGCTTTGAGTCCGAGTTAAATAACTCATTAATCCGTTTCAATAGTCCTTTAATTGTTTTTATTGTTTTGTTTTCGTATTTCATCAAAAATCTATTCGTTTTGTATTTGAGAGAAGAAAATGAGACGACTCTCAAAATATTTGGGGATTTCTCTCATTTTCTTGATTTGAGATATCATTTCAATATATCAATCAATTTAGTAATGATTTTGGCGATCGGTTCACAACTCATATATTATCATAACTACAGAAATGGTATAAAACCGACATTTCTTGTCATATTCCAAATGATGTCAGGAGTGGTTCCTCCAAAATCTGTAGGCCTCACAAATGTCAAAGAATTTCTACCACTCTTCAAAAAGGCCAAGATATTATTCAAAATCACGCAAATTAATAACAAGAGATTTATTCCTTTATTGGCATTTTTGTTATCATTCACTCCATTCGCTGCCAACTGTTCCCTATCAGAGACAATACTCATCGGTTTACCCAATTCTCTATTTTATGTGCTTGTTAATTATCATTTCTTCAATTTATTCGTATATCAAGTACTTTACTTCTATTTGCTTTGTATTTACCTCAAAATCAAACTCAAAACAATTCAGAAAATAGTCGTCAAAATGAAGACAAATGTCATCCGATTCAATACAACACAAATGTTGCGAAAAATGGACTTAATTTTTGTTGAGATCATTGAATATAACAAAACATTTTGGTCAAAGTTTTTGATAATATTCTGGGTAACAATCGGAGGGAGTGTTGTCGGACTCATATTTATGCTGTTTTTCACCAAATTATCCCTTATTCTCAGATTTGTATTCATTTATGCATTGATTATATTTTGTTCGATATTTTTATTCGTGATATTAATCGCGTCTTCGGTTAACTACGAGTCGAATGAAATCTATAAATCACTCAATAATTTGATGATTGCTTTGAACCAAACAAAAGAAAAGAAACTTTTGGGTCGATTATCTTCTCACAGGCAAATCAACTTGGTCAAAACTCTTTTAAAGGTGATCAGAGGAAAAGCAAAATTTGTATAAAAATTTACGATTACAGCTCCAGTCGATGATAGAGAGGACAGGACAGAGGAAAGTAGGCTTTTCGTGTTCGAGTCTATTCATTATTAATTATTTTCGCTGTTATGAAGTAAGTTAAAGTTTAATTACAAATTTAACAAGTTGATTTTATTTCAAAGGTCATCTCACTTCTGTGTATTCTACTCATCCAATTAATAGCTGTCTCAAAATGATGACAAAACTATCATGATTACTGACATTCATTCTCAAACTGATACTTAATTTGATGTGTTTTTCGGTATATATAAATGTAATTATTTTTATGCAGTTGAAACCCTATACTTCCAAATAATTCAGAATAAACTTGGCACTTTGTGTAACATTAAATAAAATAGTTTTCCAATTTTTTGAAAAAAGTGATTTATATCGAATTTTAATTAACATTTCCGTATGTTATGTATAAAAATCATCAAAACTACGGTTGAGTTGGAACCGGTCTCTAAATAAAATGATAACACTATCACTCCTGAAGAATATAAAAGAACTGGATCAATTGAAGATTCAAGAGCTTCCTATTCCTCGTCATAATCAGTGCCATAAAGATATAGTTTGGTTGAGGAATGAATACAACAATTGGTCGAAAATGTTTTCATATTTCAATGAAAATGCGGATAATTTGACGGTTGAGTGGAGTAGTCTTTTGTATAGCGGGTGTCACTCAAAGGAACTGCTGCTCACTCTCACCAAATACCTCGGATACACAATTTATCTCAATCTACTCTATAGTCCTATGAGAGCCGAGAGGTCATCGGTTATGGCACAGGAAGCAGTGGACCACCTGTTGACGACACTCAAGACTGGAAAGAGTGACCACAAATTTCTACTAGGTTCAAATATTTTACATTCGCTCAATTACCTAATTACTTCTTTTGTTTCAATAGGTGGACGAATAGAAGCCGTTCATAACTTGATGAAGATTGAACTGACCCAGGTGCAATGGAATTTCGTGGTCATGGAAACGGAAATGGCATACAAAGCAGTTCTGGACATTCATTGCAATTATTGGCTTAAAAACCAATTGATTCCTTCAAAAGACTACGTCTATAAAAGAGGACGCGAATCATGTGAACACTAATTATTGAAAAGAGTCTTGCTTAATTGTTGAACTTCTTTGAATAGTTTGGATGATTTTGGTCTTATTAACGGAATTAAGCGCTGGGTTTGCTCTTCCTTTCGATATTCGGTACCACAAGTTGGTGGAGACATTCACTCAAACAATTAATGAGTTGGCATTGGCTGTGGATGACTACTATTTGTCAAAGACCAAGATATTGTTAAATGATATCACTTCCCGCATTATTTGTGTCCTCAATGAGAAGAAGTGTAGTCTTCAGGAGGCGTTTGACAATCAGTTCGGGTATACAATGAGTTTGTATAAAAAGTGCAATGATTTGAGAAACAAAATCAATGCCAACCCAGAGCTCAGATCAGACAAAATGAGTCAATGGATGAACGCGGCCTTCAATGTCATCCATTCTATATTTCCTGTTTATGCAGGAACACAAAAATTAGTGGTAAATGAGCAAGGCATAATTTACTCAAACAAATGGAATGAAATGTGCAGAGGTTTGACTTCAGGTGGAAACCCTTCACATCTATGGAGTCTTTGAACTCGACTATTGCTCGAGTATTACATCTTTTCTTACTATTAAAGATATTCCGGAAATTTTAGAAAATTTTAAAATAAATAGTTTTAAAAATACAGCGGTTTGTTGTTTATATAACCTTGCTTCAATTTGATAATTGTCTGTATCAGGACATTAATACTGCAGATTATTTAAAATAAGGTTTGTATTGAATTTCATATCATTAGTCCCTATGTTTTGATTAACATTTACAGAGTTTA
>JAQGBD010002271.1:0-10650 GCA_034698165.1 Punctoribates punctum
ATTTTGCACCTAAAAACCGGTTTTTCGGCCTCCGGCGGCCATTTTGTCGGCTTCGCCGACAAAATTTCAGGGGAGGGGGTATTTTCCAAATTTTCGGCCTCAGGGGGGGGGTATTCCGGGCTATACCCCCCTCGGGGAACCCTGATTTATACCATTAATTATAGCATCGATTTGGGAATCAATTTGTTGTTTAATTAAATTAAGAAAATAGTAAATGATTTTGAATTTTGTTTTGATTAATTAAATCGTTGATTATATCTAAACAAAAATCGTTTGCAAGTCTTCTTTAATTGAGAAAAGTCTTCGGCAATGGAATTACAGAATCAAAAGAATCCAATTAAACATTAGATCAAAACGAAAGTGAAGATAAGGTTAAGTATTTCCTATCGATCGTCACAAATGTTTTACTTCGAGCAGAAATCTTCTCTTTTTCTCTTAGTTTTTAGAGGAACTGTTAATTGTGAAACTGAGCCAATTCTGAGCCAACAGCGAGTATTGTAAGCCAATTGTGATTCATCAGTGTTTGTCCACAAACCAAACCTATTGATTCTGTTATCAATTGATGGCCACTGGATTCCAGTCTTTGTCAGAGATTCCCTCCAATAGATTGTTAGTTCAATTCATTGATTCACAACTTTATAGCACTTCTCTTAGGACTCAATATAATAACAAATGACTACAAAAATCTTTAACTTCTATCGAATCGATTTATTTCACAATTGAGTTATTCCTTGTTTTTGCCAAAAAATCTCATTTTCTGAGTTTTAATAAACAAAAGCCTATTTCTCTTTTCCAGTAAACTTCAAACAAATTGAGTGCAAATATTTTATAACATGTTATAAATTTAATCTAAAACATTCAAAAATACATCATTTTATGCTTTGTTTTTCTTATTGAACTTGTTCATTTAGGAAACTCAGATAATCCTTAATTCTGTTTAATAGACCACATATTCATATTCAGGCATAAAAAGCATTTTAGATATTATTCAAATTTTAAATGACTTGAGGTTTAAATTATAACCTATAATGCAAGCAAAAAAATTACATGGATACAAATGATCTTCTGGCAACTCAATTATTTTTTACTATCACTTCAACTACTTTAAAAAGGGGTGGCCAAGGACCATCGGCTCAAAGATTCTGTTTTCCAAAAATTTTGGAACTTCTTATATAAATTGGTTTTTCTCCATATTTTCCATTAAATTTAGCCTGGTTATCTAGATTTAAACTGAATTAAAGACAAATAAAACCGAATTACACCAACAAAAAGACGGTAATTTTCTATTAAAATCAGGCCTCAAAAATGTAATTCATTTGACCCTCTCATCTCTCCGAAGGATTCTGATCAGAATTTTGGTAAAATTCCCTTTCTGATCTCCCCTGTTAGCCCTGACCTGGCTAACCCAGATTTTAAGTAGTATTCTGGTTATTAGAACTCATAAATGTATAGCACATGTGTTTTATTTGAGCCCAAGAAATGACTTTTTTTTATCTCAGAAACAAAATAATAGAATTAAAAATTGATGTCAACACAAATAAAAACAATTTTTACTTATGCTTTGAATTTAGGTGAATTGAGCTGGGTGCTAATGTCCAATTAAGATGCAGATTGTTCATTATGAAGTTCCGCATTATTATTTAATTTGATTTCATATAATATTCATTATTGAAAATCTTTTCATTCGGCAATTAATCAAATTTTCTACCAAATGGACGACTCAAACAAACATTTACACTGAGATTCATCAAGTTAATTTAACATCTAAGAGAGGAAAAGCCATCATTTCTAATAATTAAAAACCAATTCCTGAATAATCAAGAATTTGATCGCTATTTAGTCCATATTTAATGAAGTTATTAATAACTGTGATAACTATCACCGATAAGTCGCTAATAACCAAATCGAGTGAACTATGAATAGAAAAAAGTTAATTAATTATATGTTTTCCAAAATTTAATTTAATATTCATTTTTAAAAATTCACTCAAATTTCTGAAAAAGAATTCAATTAATTTAAGAATTTCGAGTTCCTCACTACTATGTTATCCAGGACAACTTATCCCACATTCATTATATTGGTGGGTTTTTCCAGTTCTTTGAGAATTTGAAAAATATAGAAGTTAGGGGTTTTCCAAGTTAATCATCTCTTTATTTTATAATTATCTCTAAAGATCTTTTCAATATGATATTCCTATCCTTATTTTGGTGGTATTCACATAAGCTAGCACAAAAGTATTGGTAAAATGAATAAGACTTCAATTGGTGAACAAAGAATAGAGAAAATCAATAAAATAAAAAAATTCTGAAATGAAAGGAAAGTAAAAGTAGTCGACAAACGATATGATGAGAAATAAAACAAAAAAAATATTTGCTCTAAAAGTCAATGCATTCAATTCATTGAATCAGTGAATCAATGAAACCATAATCAGAATATTATTTCAAATTTTTGGTCATTATTTTCAGTCGATTGACTCAACCTTTGATATGATATATAATTGTGATTAATTCAAAACAATTTATTTATCGGTTTTTGGCCTTTAAATCAATATTTGAAGTGAACTATCAGTCGATAACCGGAATCAATAATCAAATATCGTTTGAGACGAGTTGTAACCGAAACTAATCAGTCTTTTAAAAAAAAGATCAAAAAAGTGTCTTTGAATTGTGATTAATGTTATGCTAATCTATGCTCTTATGTCAACACTTCCTCCTAAAGAGAAGTTTCAATTGACAGGAGTAGGAGTGTATGTGAAGACTATCACGAATTCAATGAACTTTTTCCCTCTCATATGCTTTTGGTTTCCCATTATTTTGCGTCTCTTTATCTACGATCGAGTTATGGGGTGTAAAGTGACATAACTTTCACTCAAAGCGAGTGTAAAGACGAGTCTGAGTCGGTTTCCAGCCTTTGAAGGTTTCTAATGAATCATTGCATCGATTAATGGTATTAATAACTTTTATAAAGTATATTAAGTGGTTATAACTATAACTATCTCTTATATGGAATCGGTATTATGTCAGTCCTGTGTAGTTGTGGAAGTGGTGGACGTGACATAACCACGCACAAACTGTGCACAAACAGTCTACAAACACTCCACAAACCTCTTTAAAAAATAACAATAACTCGATTTGTCTGTAATTTTATTCAATTTACTGTAATTTGAATATAAGTTTTCTTTTTAAGGATGACTTCTTCTATCATTTGATGGTTTGACGTCTTTTAATAAAATTCTTTCGTTTTTCATAATTGAATAAATTGTTTGCAAACGAGACTATATTTAGACTAAAAGCACAGCCTTTTTGTGGTCAACATTTACGCCAAGAGATCATTACATTGATTTGATTGTCGATTAGTTTAGTCTTTAATTTAAATCATAAATGTCTTAATGTTTTGCCACACTTTTAATTGAAGTCAAACTCTAAGTCAGTCACGAAATACAAAATTCTTTTATTACAACTTTTTTTTTAGTCTATTATCAAATTTTATTTTATTTTGGCCTCAATTCCGATACTTTTTCTCTTTATTTGGGATTAATTTAATCCAATTATTTTATTCATCGATTTTTATTATTTGAAATCCTTTTATATTATTATTTGTAATCATATTTTGAAACTTAATCCGTTTGAATATATTTGTGCAAAACCTGGTCTTAATATCATTAGAAGGAGAAAAAGGACCTTATATTTCAATTAGTGGACTCTAATGGGTGGTACAAACTTCGGCTTTTCAAGGCTTTTGACTCTAAATCTGATTACTTTGGGCTTCAAATGATATAAAACATATTCTGAGTTCAAATTTTCTTTAATTATTTATATTGAGTTTCATTGCGTTAATTAAACGGTAATTAATTTTATCTCAAAATTATGTATTAATTAAATGACAGAACATAACGAAAATTATAATTAGTTATGAGTTTTGCTCTTTATTTCTGTCAAAATTTTTGCGAAATTTAAGATTTCTCCTTGATAAATTGTAAATTCTTGTTTAACGAGGCAACGCCAAGAAAGCTATCATGCTTAGAATAATAAGCAAGGTAACTGATATACCAAATGTACTAATAGATGTGTATAATTAATGGTATTTCCCAAAAAACTACAATTTATTTGTCTAAACAAACGTATAATTATTTTAATAATCCTTTCAATCCTTTCAAATGTCATAAAACTGATCCTTGAATTATGTTCTCATATATGAGTTCAAAGAGTTTCTCGATTAAACATTTAAAAACTTTCAATAAATTTATTAGTTTCTCAATACTAATAACAGGTTAATGAATACCGAAATCATTTTGAAAACGAGTGGTTTTAAAAATTCATTTAATTCTTATTCCTTTGAATTACTGAATGATTGGATAAATCGTAAAAAGAATTCAAATTCAACACAAATAGGTATCAAATCATCGTTTACTCGATTAACACATTTGTGTTGACTTTCTTAATGTCTGACATTAAGTATTCTTTAGATTGAATCTTGAATTTTAAATCGATTACAAAAACCCCATAAATATTAAAAACACATTTCTCTGACATATTTTAATTTAGTGCCAAATAAAGTGTGTTTTTTGTGAACTTAGATATCTGTCGTTTTGGATGTTTGTGGTGTGCTCCAGGCAATAAACGGTCAGATATTATAAATACCGTCTTTGTACTGTAGTGGCTAGAATATTCCCTTTTTGACCCAGTAAGTTTAATAAACATTGAAGAATATAAGTAGACGGTTCTTGTGATCCCTGACTGTTTGTTTGCCGGCAGCGCACAGCAAACGTCCAGAACCAATGATTCTGAAGTTTTAATGAGTTTTTATCTGATTTCAAAGCAAACATTTAATAGTTATTATTAATATCACTGAATTTGATATTAAATTCGTATTATATGCTAATTCATGACATATGAAGACGAGCACAACCTCTACGGTTACTATGAGGGCGAACCTGATTGCGATCACGAATCAGTTTAATGAAAATATTTTCATATATCTCTCGTATTATTCTAAATACCGGAAAAATTCTTATTTAGGATAATATTAGGATTTGATTTGAATTTTTGATTCTGGCGTTGACTTTCAATTTATAGACTAATAGAGACTTTGATTAAGAATCCGATATCAGACTGAAGTCAGTAATAAAGAGATTTAAGATCTGAATCTCATTAAATCCAATGCCAATTATGTTTTAAACTGATTGCCTCTAAACCAGACATTAATCAAATAATTAGTGTTTTGAACCATAAAAAAATTAATTTTATAAATATTTTGATTTTTAATCGTTTTGTATTTCATGTGATTTGATTCCAAATAGGATTTAATTTTAAAAAAAACAAAAAAAAATAAAAATTCTTTGAAGTTTTTAAAAATTCATTATCTTGTTCACAATAAATAACCAGATAACTCAATATTTTAATTGTTTTCAGTCAACAAATCGGGTCCCATATCATATACCAGTGAAGACTGGGGTCAGAACAAACAAGTTCAAACAATAAATGATAATTAAATTGATCAATGTCATTGTCATTGTCATTGACATCATTCTTACTCAGAATATTGTTCACCGGTTAGGATATCCAAGATACACCCTTATCTTTCCTGTTATATTTTTATTCAAATTATTCAATTTTCCATTGAAAATAAGTAAACTAGGCAAATAATTTCATTCATTAATTTATTTTTGGAAATGTTAAGCAATTTTACAAAAATTTTGTTTTTGTATAAATGGTATTCCAATTGCGATAAATAATTTCTATTTTTAATTTCTGATATATTTTTAAAGTGAATATTAATTTTAAATGAGTTTTGATCCGATTTTTTGTTATTAAGTTTAATACGTTTTTGGACCAAATATAACACAAAATATTTAATATTATTATGAGATTTGAAGTCTAATAATTGGCTTTCAAATAGGATTTTGGTTTTCCAAATGGTAGAGTGACCATGTTGCCTCATCCTGGTAAATCGAGACCACAGATATTTTCCATATGATGTGCAGGTTTTGAAATTTTGTAAGAGTCTAAATATCAGGTTTCCTTGCCCTTGCACATAACTATTCCAAATATAAATAAGTTACCCTCCACCCAAACCTGGAAGTAACATTTCCAAATTTGGTCTGATAGCCAGGGCTGTTTGCCGATTGACCAGTGTGGTCAAGTGTAGACCTTGAGCATTTGGAAGACTTGAAAGCCCGCGTCAGAGGTCTACTGTGTTGTGATTGGCTGAAGCCGTGGAATACGAGACGATTCGAATCATTGATTGGAAGTGTTTTGCGGAAACACAGAGGGGTTGGACTTCAAAATGATATCATTAAATGACTGAAAGACCAAAACGTTTGGTAACTTATAAATAGAGAGAAACTGGAAAACCTATTCTCAGTCAATGATAAGAATTGTGAGCAAAAAGTTTTTACGCAAACAATATTTCGAAACTATTCTTACGTTTATCTCAATTACATTATATAAGAGTTTATTTAATTAATACCAGTCCTCTGCCAACCCTTTGTGGAAATGAGTGTCAAGTTCTACGTGACTCCGATCACACTTTTTATTTCTCTGTATATTTGCTGCTTTTTTCAGCACATAAACTGTGCTAAACTCGATTTCGAGCAACTGGTTAAAAGGTATGTCCGCACACCCAACACCTCTTTCCTCTCCTCTTACTCTTTACTTTCAATTCTATGAAATTAAAAACTGCCTTGATCCTTTGCTCTGATGAGTGAGTGCATGTCTGTGAAGGACAGACATAACTTCCTTTTGCTCTTCAATTTCATATCGAATTAAACTTAATGTATTTGGATTATCAAGATCATTCTTTTTTTGTTAAAAATTGTATACATTTTCAACTTTTTTTTCATAAGAGATTCCGAAATATCCTTGAAGTTGATCATAGATGGAATAATTTGACAAGATCATATCAAATCTGTTTATTCTTGAAATAGGACCCAACTCTTATCAAATTGTTTTACTCTATTTGTTGATAGTTTGCAGTACTTCTTCAATCTGAAACTTAAAATGATCAGGATCAGGAGAAGTAGTGTTAAGTCACTGCTGTAATAGTCTTTCAAATGACTGTCATTAGGAATTTGGTTAATCTTTATGTGTTTTGACAGTTAGTCGCAAACAAAGCCGCGATTTCCTAATGTTTGCCGATTTGAACGAATGTGTGCCCAAAGAATGGCCACAAAAACGAGATTCAGTTGTTATGGTTTGAAATGACCGGTAATTGCAGACAAATCTGAAGTTTAGTTTTCAATCTTTGTTTGTCTTCAAACAAACTGTGATAACAGTAATTGTTTTCGTATTTTATTTCTTCAAAATTTTGTTTTTCTTTTGCGAGAATTGGAAATATGTTTCACAACCAGAGAGTGATAAGTAGGCAGACGTCAGTTCTTTTCGGTGGAAAACCTATTCTTCAATGAAATATGTATTAAATAATTGAATTATAATTTGATAACAGATATGTCTTTTCTTATAATTTGATTGTTGTTCTGCATAACACAATTTGCAAGATCATCGCAAACCAATATTTGAGCAAATTATCATTTATTTAGATTAAATTTTCTTTTACTGAAATAGCTCAATGCCATGACATGACATGACCTATCACATTCACATTCACATATTTATAAGTTATAACTTTTCCATTCAATGATTTCACTATCAATTCAGTCTATTATTCTATTATTGATTAGTATTTGAAGAATAATATTATTTTAAAAATGAATTTTAATTAAATTTAAGGAATAAAAAAATCAATTAAATTGTATTATAGGTATGGCTTATAAAGACTTTAAAACAATTGTTTTGTTCGATGAATGAGCTACCTAACAGTTAACTAATGGAAATGAGTGCACCTTGCTTTCTTTGAATATTTTAAACCATTTTTATTGTTATGTTTTGATTAACTTATTTCAGTTGTGCTTGCTAAAATTTCAAGATTTAATTTGCCTTAAGTGAAAAGTGTTACCTCTGATAAATTCACTATAGTTGAGAAGTAGATTATTCTAATTTCAAGTATTCGAGATAAAGATCGCTGACATTTGGCTAGAAGTGAAAGCTTGTTCACCTCCTCACTTATCTAATATTCACCTGGAATATGTTTACTCAACTGGAAGTCTGTCCCGACTTCTAGTAATGTTGTGTTTCTCCCAAAACACTTGAGTCAATCTGGTGTTTATTGAGGACATATTGGTTTAATTCACTCCCATCGGTCGTTCAAAAGGTCCACTGCATTCCCACCGATTTAATTCAGTTGTATTTACAGAGGAGCGGGTATTTGCCTCACTTAAACTATGCTGTGATTTACTCATTAAGTCTAAACTGAGAGACAACTCAAGTAATTTGAGTGAAGTTAGAGTCGGGTAGTCGTCGTCTGAACGCAGCAATGATTTGAAAAGTGGTCAAAACAAAACACTTTGCACTCAATATTGAGTTTGAGAGACATTTCACTACATTCTTAAAGTTCTTGAATTTAATGAATTTTTGTGTTGACTTCAGTCGTATTATAATTATATTTTCGCTGATTTTTCTTAGAAACAGAAGAGAAAACTTAGAAAACGATCGATCAAAACAAGAACACCTTTTGAATGTTTTGAGACTTTTGAGTGAAGATAATTACGACCCGAGAGAAGACCTACAAAGGCTTGGGTAGGTCTATACACCTGATCACAATTTACTCATTATAATTACAAATTTGACTAAACCAAGAGCATAATAACATGGTTTTGTTGTTTTCTCCTTCCGATAGTGAAAAGAGAGCGATAGGACTTGATTTTGGTACTGCTCGGGGTAACTCTGGCGCACGACAGGCCTTACATTTAATTGGATACGCAATGGCCAACAAAGACAACCCTGGTAGAAGGAAGCGGAGGGAGTCATTACCGTCTCCTCTCCATTAAATCAATTAGTTTTTAATTTATTGTTAATAATTTATTTTTGTAATTAATGTATATTTGTTTTAAGTTTTTAATTAGTTTTTAATTATTTATTATTTTTTATATTTATTTAATGAATAGTGTATTCGAACCCATAATTCAGTTAAAATGATATAATTTTCGTAATTAAATCGAAAGCTATTATTTGACTGAATGTTGAAAATCTATAATAATTTCGATCCAAATGTTTGTAATTTTGAGTCCGATTATAGGGAAGACATCGTATGCTGTCCTCCAAACCGAGTATTTAACCCTTCATTTAAATGTAAGAACACTTCGAAAACTGTTGAATATCTCTCAAAATATCTAATGTTTGAGATTTTTATGTTTGAAAACATCACTTAATTTATCAAAAGTTCATTTTGATGTCGAAGCAAACAAACAAACAAACGAACATGGTCATTAATGTTGTCACATTGATCTCAAACTTTGTATATGATTGTAAATTCTAGCTGAATTATTGTGCATGGTGATAATCGTATTCGTCTATTAACAGCAGCTAATTAAATGATCAAGTTAAATTTTCTAATGTTTAATTCTATTGTTTAAAGTGTTAAGAGTTGGAAACGAATACAAAACACATTCCTATCGTTCAATTCAATGATTATTGTATCGAAAACACTACTTATTTGAAAATAAAGCATTTATTTGAATAAATTGATAATTATTTGAATTTCAAATTCAAAGACGTCGGCGATAGACGTCAATAAAGCAAAAAAGTTGATGGAATAAATTTCCCAAAAATTTGTATCTTGTTTTGTAAGGAAAGGAGAGGAAACTGAGCGACAAAAAGCTGTTTTCAACGATAAGATTAAACAAAATTTATTGACTTTCATTGTCTGAAAACACAATTATTTCAATTTCACGGTTGATATCAATTTATTATTAAAGAGGAGTTCTCTCTCGTGTCGACTGTTTCTCAAAACAATTTTTTGCTTCAAATGAATAAATGATTGATTCGTTCGATAATTCATTGGACAGAATAAAGCCCTTTATATCCATTGAGAATTATATTCACTCGAATTACTCAAAGAACCAGAATTTGCGAAAAACAGAAAAACCTATGAATGAGTTTAACCATAAATAAGGAGAAATCAAAATTAAAATACCGGCTTATTATTGAAAAAGTTATAAAGTGCCAGGTTTATCAGTTTATCAACTTTGAGATATTTAATACAAAAAGTTGTATGACATCCACTCAGATTAGATTCGAAATTAAGATTTAATCTTGTTGCATTAAGTGACATAATCAGAAACCAAAGGATGATGTACTTATCTTGGTATTTATAGAGAAAGATTATTGGAATTAATTTGTTTATACTGTAATTCAAATGTGAACTTAGAAATCCAAACTCAATTAAATGTAATAGCTCAATCAATCTATATTAACAACTTTAAGGGTTAAAGGTTTTTGCCGATGTGGGCTACCAAATCATCATGGTAACTATGATCTAAAACAGTGATTAATCCATTGCTGACTTATTTATATTCGAGTTGTCGTGAATTCGCAATATATGAGTCCAGACTTAATTGGGATTTCGTAACGAAGTTCACTGATTTATAGAAATCCTTTTCTTTTTTGTCTGACCGAAGGCTTTTCACTTGGATTCAAACCATCTGATTATGCAGAGAGACTGTGGACCAGGGTCTATTGGGTCTATTGGGTCTATTGGGTCTATTGGGTCTATTGGGTCTATTGGGTCTATTGGGTCTATTGGGTCTATTGGGTC